>SOPF01028341.1:79708-90009 GCA_012979155.1 Hypericum perforatum | reverse complement strand
ACTTCCGGATGATGGAGGACATTTCCCAAGGGTGGTGGATTGCAATTGGGAGAATATTCCGCCATTTAACGGAGAGAGAACGAAAATTCGTTCGGTTCAGCATAGGATAATTATAGAATTCGTGCACGAATTAATTATAATCCATTGGATTGTGTGTGCAAATATTTGTTGTTACATATTCTTGTAGTTTTAAGTATTTGGTTGTGTTCAGGGTATGAATTTGTTGTAGCACAATAAGAGGATTTTAGATGCAAATAATAAGCACATTATTAATATAATCTTGCTCTTAACATTCACCGTCGACATATAATGAAAGGGTAGCCCCACAAGTACCACAATATTAGGCGTCAAGAAGCCAAGACGTTTTTTCTTGTAATATACTTGAATCATTCTTGTGAATTTGCTTACCAATTAGACCTACCAATGAGTAAAGGCTAAAAGCAGATCAAATCATGCGCCTTTTGATCCTTCGATTGGGCCCTCATGCTAGATTCTGACAGACAGATGAAGCACAAAATGTGATTTATACCTGCCCATGGTCCGAGCCTTCAGAGTCTCATGTCCGGGCCACCGCCTTTCAACAAATTTGCAATCTCTAACGTGCCCGCTTCAGACAAAGCAGCGGCCATTGCATCTTCATCATCTATAGTCATTAAGTGCACTGCTTGAAGTAGTGTCAGGATCTGTTTCACTGAAACAATGACCTATATCCAAGATGCTCGAACTCATATCTCATTCTGCGAGTTGCAATGTTTTGTTCAAAGAGTTAAAACCTACTGCTACAAAATATATATCGAACTTCATCGTTAGCCCCATATAGTTCGACGCCCGTATCAAGAATCCATGCCCTCAAAAGCAAAATGCAAAGGAGAGGACGCAACATTTTAGATGCACCAGCAATGGAAATCTGAACACCTTGTTTAACGTAAGCTGAGAAGTAAGAAACCATAGCTTTTTTCTCAAGTGAATGGCAAATGGAAGAACCAGTTCTACTTCGGTGGTGCGCCTCCAGTTGGCTGGACAGATTTAGAACGTTCCTCGGCTTCCACCAGTTTACGCAGTCTTTCTTGAAGGCCACGCACCCTGTCCTCAGTCTTCCGCAGCTTCCTCCACCTGTATGCAGTCCAGAGTGCAAATCCCCCATAGACCATACCGTAGGAAGCCCAAACGTAAGGGTAAGTTTCTACATCTTCTTTCACTTTCTTGTACCGATCGACAACCCATTCTCCCACGTTTGCAGGGGGTTGAGATGTTTTCTCATCCTCTCCCCCTTCTGCCTGAGTGGCCATCGGCTTAAGCAGGCTGCACAATGGAGAAAAATGGTAATTGAGAAGCCCATAAACATACGTTAGCACCAATACACTTTTAAGGCCATAAAAACCCAGAACTTTCAAACAATTAATCAGACAGCACAATCCACGACAACCAATAGCAGCAAGTACACTGTTGAAGACATACTTTCGCCAAGCGTACACTACAAAAATCCGATCTTTCTACCTCAAAACTTCACTAACTATAAGTATTTCCACCGACGGGCGCCAATGAATCATTATCAAGTATCAACCACACCTACATCGAACTCGGCCAACTACAATAAATATAAGCATTTTTTTGCGTTCAGATTATCACCTCGAAAGAACTGTAACTGAAACATGGGACTAGCAACACCAAGTAATTTTTTGACGTGAGCAGTATTCGAACCCGGATCACTCCCCACCCTACCCTTCCCTTAACAATCTGGAACTGCATAAACTTCTTCCAATACTTATTCTGTTTGTTGATACTTTCCAAAGTTTAACAAACATAAAAAAAAATTGCGAAAAAAAAATTCCCATTCGCAAGTAATTTTCAGAGTCGAGTAATATCGGACCCTAATTTAGAGGCGAGACTTAATCCAACGCCTCCGAGTCCCTTACCAATGGAACCAACTCTCGTCGGTAAACCGAGCCTATTAGGTTAGGTTCAAGGGAAGTTACAGAGATCAAAAGCCCCATTCTATGAACCAAACCCTTACCAAACCCGTACTTTGAAAGCTCGTATCGTCGATTGAGAAAAGGAAGGGTATTTCAATACCTTTACCGGAGATTGAAACCGGCGACGATGAAGCTCCCCCCTTTTTCCTCGTCCTCCGACTCTCCCGATGACGATTCGCCTCCGATGTACGGATTCCGGCGCCTTTACCAGCTGCCAAATCTTTTCTCCCTTCTAATTTTTCCCATCTTTTTTGGGCTTTATACAGAGAGAGAGAGAGAGAGAGATTTTACTGGAGCGAGCGAGCGAGCACGAAAAAAATCTCAAAATGGGAAAATTACAAATAGATAGTTCAGATTTCGAGATACACTCAAATTCGGATCCCATTGAACAAATTGCAACTTTTAAAAGACATGTAATCGACTCGTAATGTTTGCTAAAGAAAATGTTGTTTGCGAATTTTGTATTATCAGATATTTTGTACCAATAATTTTAGAACTTAGTATTTTGAGGCATGGTGTGGTGAACATGAGCAGACCTTGCACCGGACATTATGACTTGTTGTAAGCGTCAAGTTTAGACCAAAATTAAGAAATGATATTAAAAAATTGATATCAACTAGATATTAAATGATAGTTTTGCATCATTTAAATTCGAATTATTTGAATAGTAATTGATGACCACAATTGATATTTTGGATTACTTAAATAGTTTTGGACTATTTACACTGATAACTTGAGTCGACATACAAAATTTATTTATCCGTGATTTTTGTAAAATAACAGAAATTCAAACAAGTTACAAGACCTACGCTTATTTCATATAATACATGAGACAAGCGTATGAAAAAAAAAATGATTATCTGCCCTGAAACATCTTAGATTTGGACACCATACATGACATTGAAGGTGTGTCGTAAGTCATGGAAGTGCCGCTCATTCTTGAGCTTTCAGCTTGCCCGAACGGTCCAGATTGCGCCCGTGTTGTGGCCCTCTGAAACGAATGGGAGCTCAATCCTGACAGTATATAGGCGCGACCGCACTGATCATATGTCCTCCAACTCTTCATCCTGCTCTCGGTCTCTTCCAATTCGGCCTCCAATAAGGTCGATAATCCGTCTCCTGATCGTGCAAACGTTGAAGATAAAAGACTCGTCTTTCGATCCGACAACAACTTTCGCGCAGCTTCTAAGTTGCTTGTCTCGGCCATACGATGCGCTTCTGCGAGTGTCTCAGCGACTGATAAGCAGTTCCTCTGCCTGTCTACGTCCAAGGATAGTACTTGATCGGCGGGAGACAAAACCCGAGGCCTGCGAATCTCAACTATCTGACACGGTATATGCAACATCTCTGATGATGACGAGCTTTTGTACGAGCAAGCAACATTGACGAGCTGAGTTTTTTGTGCGGTCTCCTCAGGAAAAGATATGGTAACCAAAAACTCTTTCTCCTCCTCGGCATACAAGTTCCCAATCGTGATCGTAGCTTGATGTCCTTGATCAAGTATCTCAACTATGTACCTTCCTGAAGGTATGGATCCGATTCGTACCCCCTCTGAAATTGAATTGATATTTAACCGAACATCCTGAGCCACTACACTCAAAAGACCACCAATGCACCTAGCAAAGGCATCCTGTAAGATATCTAATGACTCGATGAAGGAAAATGTGCCACCAGAAGCGTCGGAAATGGCATTCATAACCATGGAATCATGTTCTAAACCAAAGCCAAATGTGTAAACCGGGAAAGTTTGTAGCCCTGACCTCTGATCACTGCCTTGTGAAGAGTTAGCTTGCCTTATTGATGCAGGCAATAGTTGTAGGTACTCTTTTATTCTTTTTCCTGCATTACAATGGTGATGGTTGGCCTCAATACCAGTATGCGTATCCCTGCCATCACTTAAAAGGATAATGCTCGAAATAAGACAAGGATCATGTCGATATTCGAGAACCTCCACCCCCTTCTTCAAACCTGCAATAATATTAGTCCCGCCATCAGCTTCAAGATAATTAACAACCTTAATAGCCTCTTCACGGCCTTCATCGGACATTCTTCTCAAAGGCAGGACCTGTTGTGCCTCTGTGGAGAACGTGACTATCGAGAGCCGGTCCAATGGGCTTAGGTTATGTATAACAAATCTAACAGCTTGTTGCAATAGTGGAAGCTTGGTGACCATGCTGCCACTTACATCAAGTACTGCAACAAGGTCGATCGGTGCTCCATGACCACTAGCCTGATCGACAGTCGGGGCTCTAATACGTACCAGGACCCCGAATCCCGACCTGGAATCAGAGGCAGAGATAGCAGGGAATTCTGGAAAAGCCTGCACTGTCATTGTCCGTGTTTGAGATAGAGGAACATCCTGTTCATCATTTCTTCTTCCTACAATGTTTCGTTGATGAGGGTCATCCGGGATTGGAGGTGTTGGAGCCTGGAAAGGTAAGTTGTTCCACTTGGTGCGGCAAATAGGGCATAAGAGATTTCCATGCTTGACACACTCCGCTATGCAAGTGTAGTGGAAAGAATGTGAACATTCTGCATAGAAAATGGCTCGACCTTTATCCTTTTTCAGTCTCCTCAGGCAAATTGGACATGAATTCTGCAAAATCCAAATAGAGAACATTATATCTCCTTCATTAAATATCAGATGGATCTCGTAAACGTAACAGATAGACAATAATTTGGTAACTTTTTTCAAGTCATCATTAAAAAGCAGCTGGCAGGAAACAAATATGTGGATTAATTGGGTCACTTAATGTTCGAATACATGTAATTAATTCGTTTAAGTAAGAGCTATTATCAAGCTGAATGAATATTCAAGCAATCTAGCCCAACGAAATATCCAAAAACTCACCAACCACCTTAAATGGCCCAATAAAAATGTTGTGTTTCTTTGTAGTAATTTCCTCCCTCCCAAGCTGTGATCTTGGAAATGGAAATTGTTGAAAAATATGGACCAAGGACAATGTAAACCAAAAGTCAAACTTAACTAACAAAAAAAGCTAACAGAGTATAAACAAAGTATCACCGAGGAATCCATAGAACACGACATAATTCTAGTACAAAATGATTTTTTCTTTTTTCAAACTATGGACCATGTATGTATGTTAGAGCCCCGACAATTGTGAACTCGGAATACTAGTAAAAAACAAATGGTGCTGTGTCAAACTATCTGTACTTATAGGAACAAACTATGGCATAACGGCACAACAAATTTATAACTTAACGAAAATTTATACTTCAGTCCTTCACAAAGTATAATTTAGGTATATTTATCTTTAAAAAAACTATGGATCATAGTCTAATAACTTGTGTGTTTCGGTTATAAAAGCTCCTGACCGACAAGTAAAATTTATATATCCCAAGGACAGCTGAAATGAGCTACGTGAATCTAAAATGTCAACGAATTGGATCATGGAAGCAACGAGAAAAATTAATCAGAAATGTATTGAAATTAATGGAGAGCCACTATTAAGGAAAAATTTAATGCAAGAGTAGGCACGACCCGTGCACCCAAAACCAAATCAAAATCAAGTATTATAAAAGACTTTAAATTGCATAATTGAATCCAATATAGAACTTATATATCTCGTCAATTCAATGCAGATAATTTTATTGTCCTTTCTAGCTCAAACTCAGATTAATCGACAACCTGAAACGTTTAAATAGTTTCAATAAAATATATAGGATGCATCAGATGTCATGATACGGTCTTCATTAATTACGGAATCAAAATCTAAGACATGATGAGAACAAATTAAGAGAGGGATCTAATAACTGACCGACTTCGTGTGGAGGCTGAAGCTGCGTGACAACCGTGAACCAAGTGAAGCCGATTTACGAGCAGGGATGGGCGGATCAGCTACGGACGACGACTGGCCCTCCGTCGATGACAATGACGTGACAATGCCGGTGGTGGTGGTAGAGGAGGAGGCAGGTTTTGGAGACGAAGAAAACCTAAAAGCTTTCTTTAGTTTTTTCCACGTACTCGACATTGCACAATGTTTCTAGGGTTTCTCTAGCTATGTGTTTTTTCTAGCCTTGTGCATGTATTTGGAGAGGACGGGAAGAGGAAATAAGAGAGACTATGGATCAATTTAGCTTTTTTGGAACATGGATTAGGGATTTTGTTTATAACTTAATGGAGATAAACTTGGGATGTGGTTTATAAAAATTTTGATTCGAATCAACAAAACTGTTGAGAGAATAATTCGGAATTTCTGGGATAAGGTTCGGGGATGTGGGATATGATAAGATTCTAAATCTTATTTTGATTGAAATTCATAACTTTTATTTTCTAAAAAATAAAATTTTACACCATAGTCATCTGTCATTCATAACTGAATTAAGAAAAATAGCACAAATATTATTAATCTTAAAATAATAATTAAAAAGTTACTCGACTGAAAACACATGCATAGACTAGAAAACCAATACCAAAGTAACCTTGTTTCCGCACTACTGGGTTCTCTCGATTGTTGTAAATTTTCGATCTCTCCGCAGAAAAATTGTGGGCTTTTAGTTTTGCTTTGGACAAAACTAATTTTTTTGGGGAATTTGAAGCAAATTTTAGAGGAGAGTCGAAGGGTTGTTTGTAGGATTGTATTGGGTTTTGAATATTTTTTTTTAACGGATTAAAGGACATGTGTATTTTTTTGAGAAAATCTAAAAATAACGGGATCAAAGTAAAAAAATTCAAACGGGTCGGTGTTGTATGAAGTAACTATCATTATCACAAAAAAAATACATATGTCAAAGATTTTTTTTTAAATTCAAAAACTATGGGTCCAAAGTGAAACAACCCACATCTGTCGGTACCACATGAAAAAATGCCATCATCACAAAAATACAAAAAATACAAAAACACACATATAATTATCGCATAAATAAAATATCAGAATTACAAAAGAAAAAAATAAATACAATCCACCCAAATTTTCTACTTGTACAAACTGATTGTTACAATCCGTGCTCAATCATTTTTTTAGGGTTGAACGATCTATCTTTGAAGGTTTGGTCGAAGTCATAACATGGTTGTTTAAAATGACGTGATCTTTCGAGTCTACAAATGTAATCAAGAGTTTCTCATTTATACTATTACTCACCAAGTGTGGATAGTTAGTCTCACTCCACGTCGGATTTGAGACACCAAGGCCTACTTTGTATATCATATACAAAGTAGGCCTTGGTGTCTCAAATCCTTATCATTATCCTCTTTTAAAAATAGGATTCGGGGAGGATATGGTTCCAAAAATATCGGGCAGGATCAGGATCGATCCGCGGGTCCATGGTACATAAAAATTATTTAATTGAAAAAATTAAACCCACAATCTCAAAATTCATATATATTATAAAATTAAAACATACAATAATGATAAGACTTTTATCAAGTTGGCTTGTTTAATTTGAAGGTTTTTTTAGGTCACAAAATTTTAGGATGTTTAATTTGGATTTTTTGGGATTTTAAATAAAAAGTAGAAGATAGTTTTTTAGGTTACAGAAATTTAAGATATTTAATTAGGAAGTTGAAGTTGAAAATATTTAATTAGGAAGTTAAAGCTAAATAGGGTAACTTGTATTTAGGAAGTTGAAGTTAAATAGCATAGCATATGTTACTAAATTATTAGGTATATTCTAAAGTATTATATATATATATATATAATTCGGGTAGGATTCAGATAGGATCCTATAAGTCCATATCCATACCCTTATCCTTTTTAAATATCAGGATTCAGGCAGGATTCGGATCTAGGACCCGGTCAAAGTCAACGGATCCTAGACCCTTCGGATTTAAAACCGGGTAGACCCTTAGGATCCGGGTCTAATTGCCATCCCTATGTATATGAAATTTATTTAGGAAAAAAGGATTACACCTAACCACAACTAGATTAACTTAACTTTTTGTGTAAATATTTAAGCTTTATATAACATCATTTCATTAAAAAAAAACATGGTTGTTTGCATTTTGGATAGGGGAGCTGCCTTTTAAGTTTTTTTTTTTTAAATCTTAACGACTCATTTGATACATTTAAATCATATGATCGTAAGTGTCAAAATCACCTAAAAAGTTCCCCTAATCAATTTGAATCGTATCCTTGTAGTTTACTTTTTAATGAGTTGTTCTGTTTGAAGAATTTCACTAAAACTCTTTAAGTCCTTTTCCTTTTCCTATTTTTGTTAGTAATTAGATTTGTACTAGGAGTTAATTTTGTTTGATGCTATATAAATAAACCTACCACATAAAATTCTAAAACCTAAATAAAACCTATAATTGATTGGTACAGAAATTTTACGTCACGCATAACTTAAAATTTCTAACAATAATGTTCATCTCTTTACCTACATTCATTATTTTTTATTCGGCCTGGCTATTGTGCGGCTTCTTCATCCTCCGCAAAATTAAAACAAACGAAACCGCTAAACGCCGCCGTCTTCTCTTACGAAGAAGAAAACACATCGCAACGATCATGGTGGAGAACGGGAGCTCCAAGCCGGAAGGAAACCCTAGCGCGACGCCGGCGGAGCTTAAACCGCACGGCGAGGCGGCGCCACGTCGGCAACCGGCGGAGGACGAAGGCAACGCCGCCGCTTCTGTAAGGACTCCGTTCTCTGACCTCAGCCAGGAAGAAGCCGACCTCGCCCTCGCCCGCCGCCTCCAAGAACAGGTCCGCTTCCTCCTTTCTTTTTTTTTTAATTTCAATTGAATAGTTATTTAAGTAATTAGCAAATTAAATCGGTTGATTAGTTAGGGGTTGGAGTTTAGTTACTTTTGTAAGGGTTGGGGATTGATCGATCGGATGTGTGGATTGGTGTAGGAGAGGGCGTATATGATGCTGAGGATGAGCAGCGGAGTGTTTGGTAGTGTTGAGGGAAGCTATGACGAGGAGGATGACGATTTCGACGATCCCGAGCTTGATGAGCATGACGAAATTGTTGACGATGGCAATGATAATGGCGGAATTGATGGCTGCTCTCGTGATGTGAACGGGAACAGAGTGGAAGGCCATCTGCACTCGTCTGATGGTGAAGGGGAGGAGGATCATGATGACGTGGATGCGTTTGATGCTCATATTGATCACGATGATGACGACGATGAGGGGGATGACGATGACGATGACGAATATGATGATGATGATGAGGACGATGATGATTTGGGTGTCAATTTTGATCCTGAAGTGTTTACCACTGACGAGGCATACGCGAGGGCGTTGCAGGATGCAGAGGATAGGGAGATGGCTGCGAGGTTGTTTGCTATTGCAGGAATACATGATTGTGAGTGTTACTGTCTCTGTTGCTTTTGATGTGATTGTGATTGTTTCTATATTCTGGCTGTTATTGAACTAATCTGGTTGTTCGAGGGTACTGATTTTCTGTTATTTTGTTGTAATTGTGGGTGAAGTTACGGGTCGTGGAGATCGCGGTGGTAATTCTCAGGTATTCTTTTCCATCTATTTCCTCGTAGTAGCTAGCAACTGACCCAATTTTCTGTTGTGGTCTGGCAATGCATTAAGTAATATTTGTTCTTTGGGTATCTATAGTCATATAATGCAAATAGTGGAAAATATTTTGTATCCTCATCTTTTGCTCCGCTGATTACGCCTTCTTGTACTGGGTCTGATATCTTGTTACATGTTCAGGATATGTGGGAAGAGGTTGACCCTGATGAACTTTCCTATGAGGTATACTGGGGATTGTACTATAATGTATGCTAATTCTAGTAAAATTCCGTTGTCAACTTGTTTCTTAGACCATGAGTTTATTGTATCAGGAGCTGACTGCTTTAGGTGATGTTGTTGGCACTGAGAGCAGAGGCCTTTCAGCAGACACAATTGCTTCCTTGCCTTCAATAAACTACAAATCCGGTAGCAATCAAAACGGAACCAATGACTCGTGAGTGCAAATGCGTGCCTTGTATCTACATGGTAACTGTCACTTCAGCTTTGGGATTCTAACATGTGTATTAATTGGATTTCAGCTGTGTGGTTTGTCGTTTGGATTTTGAAGACGGCGAGACCCTGACATTGCTTTCTTGCAAGCATTCTTACCATTCAGAATGCATTAATAATTGGTTGAACATAAACAAGGTATGTTGCTCCGCGCTACTTTGGTTTATACCTCCAGTTGAAGTAGCTTTCAATTTTGGATGCTTGGTTAAACATTCAATGGGTCTAGTCTGTGGGTAACTATTAGCCATCAGCATATCGTGTTTAAAATATTATCTCGTCTGGAGCATCTGGAATTCTTTGTCGCCACTGAAATGTTTAAAAAGAAGTACTAAGACTATTGATCAAATAAAGATACGTCATACTTTAGGTTTTCATTACCTTTGAA
>SOPF01028341.1:40285-69279 GCA_012979155.1 Hypericum perforatum | reverse complement strand
CTCATCAAACTGAACGTCCGGCTCAGTCACTGAAGGAGGCCTATCTGGAGTCTCGGTGGGTATGTCTGGATCCATTTCCTGTACGGCCACAGCGGGCTCCCCAGACATGAGAGGATCTCCCATATCATGGGTCGGCGGGACCTCATGTTGCTTGGCATGGAGTGGAGTCAAGTACTCAGAAGAGTTGTCTGAATTGTGTCGTTTATACTTTTTAAGTATTTTCCATCCATGAGCAGGCTCCGGTGCTGACATCATGTTCCTCGACGGATCCTTGATGAAAACGTCTTTAATCTTTCGCTTACTACATTAGAAAACAGATAATGGCACATTCAAATCCATCCCAGAAAGAGCAGAATCAAATGTCAGTTTCAGTATAACAATCTCAGTCGTCTACGGAAGTTTACAGATAATGCAATCAATAAGAAATCTGTCCGAAACTGAAAAATCATTGAACGTAATAGCCGAGAATCAGCCAAATTCAAACTACCGATAACACCAAGGCAATCCCCCACACATTCTATCATATGGAGTATGCTCTACTACAAGCTTTACATAACCTCTACTTACGAGGAAAAACAAAGGAAACCTCAACCTTACCTTGACCGGGCTTGCTTGAGATACTTGGGCCACATACCAACACCAACTTCCTCAGTCTCTCTGTTTATGTCGACAGAATGTTGAAGCCTAACGGAAAAAATACAGAGGATCAACTGTAATAAGAATCTTGTTGCATTATGTTGACAGGGACTTACCCTCCACTGTTCTCCAAAACTTTCACGGCCCAGTTCATAGCTCCAAAGGCAATCCCCCACACATTCTATCATACGGTATAAATTATACTGACCTTTACGTACGAGGAAAGACAACAGGAAACCTCAACCTTACCGTAGTCGCTCGAGATCCTTTGGCTCCATACCAACACTGACTTTATCTGTCTCCAAAACTTTCACGGCCCATTTCAATGCAAGGATGCACACTTTATGTACCTGTCATGTCACAGCATGACAGTCAACTTTCAGAGGTCACTTCCAGGATAATGAAAAGTGATCATGACATCGACAACTGTTGAAACAACAACATCAATTACATAAAATTGTTGGATACAGAAGCCATGAGATCATCTGTCCTGCTCATGAACAATCGCTTAACCTAAAATTCATAACTGTTGGAGAGAATCCGACATAGCAAGTGGCAAGTCTGTTGGACCTGTTTATAAGTATGGACGATCCACTTACTCACTACCTTAAGGTCTTTGGTAGGATATGGAAAGTCCTATATTAACCACCCCTATTGACTTTGGTATCAAAAGATGGCTGATCCATGCTCAAAACAGTTGAACAATTCATTAAATATCTGTTGCAGGGTGGTTAATCTTCAAACCTGGAATCCAAACTTGTTATTGCTCAAATAAAAGCAAATGAAACATGTTAAAATCCACGTAACAGAACTTCCGAGTTTTATATCCTAGGCACATACTATACCTCCAATTTGTCCTCCTTAGCTTGATGGTTTTGGGGAAGTGCACGGAATTCCTCCGTCAACCGCATGCACTCACCAATGCTTTCGGGAGAAACAAAGTCCAGCGCTACCTTTATGCATGACTTGAGGAAGGAAAAGAACGTGTTAGTCTCAAACAGTGACGAAGGAAATTGGTAAAGTACAGGTAAAAACGAAAAGCAAGAATGTAGAGAAGCATAAGCAAGGACTTAGCTAGGACATGAGTATTAAATTCCGCCAAGTAGATTCGGCTACAAGGATTTGAAATGCCTTTACTCGAAAGGATTGCCAGCAAAGTATAGAGAACAGTAAGTACCTTCAAGTTTCTCACTTGGTGAGGGCAGCCTGCAGGAACAAAAACTGCATCTCCAAGTTTTTGGACAAATGTCCATGGCTCAATGTCTAGACATCGCATATTATAAAAGCATCAGATCCGAAAACCAGGAAAGTACCATCAGTTGAACTAAAAAATGAGTGGCAAAAGACTAACCATATTCCTCTTTCAGCTTCCTCTTATGTTCCGAGGTCAAGTAAAAGGTTTGATCATGTATAGGGTGAACAACCTGATCACCAGAGATCATCAAATTCAAAACACCAAAATATAAATTATTATAAGGCATTGACTGTTATGAATATGATCCGATGCACCTATTTACTATATCCATTTATCACGTTCAACCTTTTAGTTTCTTACATGAACCGTATTGATGTCGCCACATTAAATCTATTATATACCTTTTCCTATTCTAGTGCTATATAAGAAGGATCTAAATATGTATTCAGGAATCAATGAAAAATGAAATAAAAGTATCTTTCTCCTCTATCTTTTATCTTCCTTGTCTGTCTCTTTCTTATTCTCTATCCCTTCTATTTCTTATTCTGGTTACGTTTCCCCCAGTTGAGCTCTATAGCTCCTGGTCAAATTCAAGTTCCTATCACGCTATCTAACATTGACAATCAATTTAGAGTACTTACATTTGGAAGTGGGCAGCAAAAAGTGTGCCTGAATTCTTTGAAGTGCTTTCTAAGATATGCTTCCAACTTCTTGACATCTTCCCTCCGGAAAACATCCCAAAGAGCACCACCTTCCGTATTACTTTCCAACTCCACCCCAGCAGTCAAGGTTGCACCCTTACCAACAAACTCGCCTTTTGTTACTGCTTTGACGTTCTTTGCTTCAGATTCTTGTATAACATCAGATTCACTCAATTGAGAATCCTGTGCCTGATCATGCATGTCCCCCTTAATTTTCTTGCTCCCCTTGCAAACATCCTGTTCAGCCAGATTGATTTCCTGTGTACTCTTCATTTCTGGTTTCCTGCATACTCTTCGTCTCTTTGAAGAATGATCCTTGCTACTGTCAGATTCTTTGCACCCAGAATTATTGCCTCCGAAAAGCTCTCTTTCATCTTGTGCTTCGTGTTTTTTCTTCAACTCGTCTATTCTCTCAAGTTGCTTGGGCTTAAGGGTTATTTCGGCAGTGTGAGTCAATATGTTTACCTAAAAGAACCAATTTGTTGCATTAGCCAAAGGGAAACATAACCAAAAATTAAATCAGCAAAAGCATTGGAAAACAGAAAAAGACAAGCAACATTAGCATCTCTAATCTTCACAGCAAGGGATTTGGTCCACTGCTTGTCTGAGTATCTTGTAAGTTTTAAGACAGATTAACACCCAGCAAACTGTCAACCTAAACAACAATGTGAAGGAAAAGACCACCTCCATAAACTTCCATTAACCTATAAATGTATATACTCAGTCAGAAGTCGGGAAAACATAGAAACAATGTGAGCATACCACATCAGACATGTCACAATGGAGTTTGGTTACGGAATCTCCACGACCAAGCTCCTTAGCAACTCCATAGGCAATATAAGTCTTGGGTCCCATATCTGGTCTCAAAGACTTGAGCGGCAATCTGACAGCAAGATTCAATGGACCTGCGTCCGGGTGTGAGTACTCTTTAAAAGGCAAGCAACAGACGAATTCGTTACAATGTCTTGGTGTGCGCCCATGGGAAATAATACTAGATTCAGGCGAATTCTTTAATTTTAATAACTGTGGCCACTTCATTGCATCACATCGACCATTTAGGTAGCCTTTGAAGAACTGGTGGGTATTGATTTCTCTCTGCAAAACAAAAGTATCAGACAATCAATCCCCAACATTATAATTTACAAAAACTGTTTGACACACAGGGGAAAGTGTCACAAAGCTTGAAGATATGTGCACACCACCACCGAATATCCAGATAACTGAAACTACTCATGTGAAGTATGATCTCAATAGATGAACAAATGCAGTATTACTCAATTTTATGCTAAGACAAAGTCATTTTTTCTCATTCAGCAATATTTCTACCAAGAACAGCAGAACCAAGAGCAGTGAGCAGAAAACGCAAGCTCATGCTAGACCATGTAAGACAGAATTGAACTTTTGGAACTTCGGATGTCCCCAAGATTACGTGTTGCTTCCTTTCAGTAGCAGAAACATTAGAGAACCGTACATTCGATTACCAAGAAACGGATGTCAAGGAAAAACGTATCACCATCCAGAAATTCTCAAGAATACAAATATTGATTCGATGAATTTGAAAATGTACCAATCCGAAGATTATCTGTCACAAACTAAAGACAGCAACGCACAAGAATGCATCATGCATAGAAAAGTAATACATCAAATCACTGACCTCGCACCAATCAAGGCAATCTAGGGTCTTTACATCAGAAAGTCTGTCGTGGTTATCATTTTTGATCTGGCGAAAGGCACGCCACATGACCATTGGCTCCCAGCTCAGGCCAGTCCCAGTTTCAAGCACATTGCTTACAACCACGGGCTCCCCTCTTTTCCAATGGTGCTGAAAATGCTTCAAGTCCTCCCCTTTGATATCCCTGGCAGCAGGACAAAATAAGTAGTTGTCTTTGGAACCACTCCGAGATGCTGCTTTCAATAATTTGCAAATGCCCTCATTAATGTCTCCAATGTCCTCGAAGCAAGCACAACCTCCAGCACATGCAGTCATCTCTTTGTTTTTCGAACAATCGTCTGCAATCATCTCAAGTTTATATTTTATAGCAACATCCTCGGCTCTTTTTACCAAGTCAGAAACAAAATTTTCTCTAAATAGGCGCTTCAGCTCCATATTGCCATTGCCACAAACACACAGAATGCTTCCATCTTCATTCTTTTTCCACTCAGTTTTTGTGTTGGAATTCTTGTTCCCACCAATTTCTTCCTCGTCAGAGAAACATACAATTTCTCCCTCTCCACCATGCAAATAATCAACTCCCCGGGAAATATATTTAATAACAACATTTTCACTGCTAGCTTGAAGCTTTCCTTCACGGATCTCATGACAACAAAAGAGACAGAGATCAGAGGAGCAATGATTACAGCTTCTATGGAAGTCAAAGATGGAAGTTCGGCAACTATCACTGAAAATATAACAAACGGAAAAATTATTATGATGGCGTCACAACACAAATGAAGAAAGTCAAGTTTCAGGACTCCCACAAGACAGGGCCGCACCAGAACTTGCATTCATTAGTTTTACAGTGAGCTTTCTGTATATAAATCTCGTCATCAGACACCCCTGCAAATATTGTTCAATGAAACACGAAACGTATCAACAAATATTCCATTTTTCGACCAATCCCAACGCAATAGACAAGAAAAAAATATATACTCAAATTCGAAACCAGTCTTGGGCATGATAAAACAAAAATACCTTGTAATTCAGCCTCCATTTTTTTCTCTTTCGCCTGCTTTTCACCTAAATCCTTTACATACGGAAGAAGAGCTAGTAGCAAATACTTGCAGTGCTCTATTTCCTCTTCCTTACTGAGTATGACATTTTTATTTCCAGGACACTGTAACAATACATCAGAAAAGGGTTTCAATATGTGATTTCATCAGTTTCCGAAACCAAAGAAGCATCCAGTGAATAGTACAACTGACCACCCGTGTATCCAGTCGCAAGCAACTTTTGCAATTGCAGTTCTGGCGACAAAATGGACAAGCAGCCGCAACTTCTGCATGTGTCATCTCAGGGTACCTAAAACAGAGCAAGTAAGCAGAATATGTCATAATCAACAGTAGGCAATCTAGAACAACCAGGATGCAAGTACAACACCAATGCACAATTCCACAAGGATGCCAAAACAGTGTTCAATTTGACGGAATTTGTAAACCACACAGCACAAAAGCACAATTCCATAGGGATGCCAAAAAGTAACCTGGATGAGCATTGCTGTCTATAACAGCAAACAAGACACTAGGAGCAACAAAATTTAATCAAAAAAAAAAAACAATTAAGTACCAGGTTTCCAAGCAAGGAAAACAATAACGTTTCTTGAGGCATTTCATACACCGAACAACCGGGCCCTTGTCATTCCTTTGGCACTGGTGACACATCATACAGATCTCTGCAGTAAACTGCAAAAACCAAACAGCAGAGAGATCAACCATCATAGCGAAATGTCCAGCTTCAACCGGCGAAAAAAACAACATGCAAATCGTGAAACAGATGGACAAGTTACCCGAGGGTCAGCTTGCCGGTCCCCCGTCCTTCCTTCATCTAAGCTTACCCTTCTTCCCCTACCCCTTCCCCTTCCCCTTCCCCTTCCCCTTAGAGACCCTCTCGCACCCTTCGCCATTGCTAATGAATAAACCCTAAAGACGCAAACTTTCAAAGTGGAGGAGGAACGAGAGAGCTGGAAATTGCTACCAACTTTGACTCAGTTGTTGATCAAGTCAACAGTAAAAAGCAAATCCCTCTTTTCACCTTGTCAGCCCTAAATTGGCAGCTTTGGAGAAATTCAGAATTACCCTTCTCTGTAATTTTCTTTTGGTAAAATTACATTTTTAATACCTTGTTATTTGGCCGACATGCACACCACGTGGTTTGAGAACAATATGATGTGACCGAGTGACAAAGACTCTTTTATTGATATCCCACTGATTGAATTTTTATTTTATTTTATGGGCACTAAGTGAATAACTTTAATGACATAGATAATCCTGAAAGTTGTAACACATCAGAAAAAAATATGAACAGTATTATTTTCCAACCTTTTTTATTTTTCATAATGTTTCCGAATTGTTTTCAAAAAATTAATCGATAATACTTATAAATTTTTGTTTCCTTAAAAAATTGTTCATATAGTCGATTAACAATAAAGTACTAGGTGCATTTTGTGTTTTCTTTTCAGGTATCCATTTCATCACAAGAGAAATTGTTCAATTAGTTATGTAGTTACACATGTTTGGACAAGAAAGTAACAAAATGGTGAACCTCTTCGAAATAATAATGTACACAATGTCCTAGACTATGGAAGTTCATTAGCCGATTATCAGAAGTAGCTGATAATAATAATAATGATGATGATAACTTTTGAATCTATCTTATCATATAAAAATGATATTTTTCTTTGGTGAGTAATAGTATAAATCCTTCAATAAAAGATTTGGCTTGTACCTCGTTAATCAGCTGTTTGAGAATGAATTGTGAAAGAAGCTGCTGAAGGTACGGAATAATAATAATAATAATTCAACTCAGATTCAGTGGGAATTATTATTAGTCCCCATGGTGGGGAGGAGAGTATAATTGGTATCATAAATTTTAATTAGATACTGAAAAATAGGGAACCATTAAAAGAGAATCACAGAATCACGTAATCCCTTGAATCTTGCAACTAAATTAGTAAATGACCAACATTCAAAAATTAAACTCCTAAAATTAATTACACCTCCAAAATTACAGCCAAAATCATCGTCCACTTATTTGCAAAATCAAGATAACATATATATACAACAATATTGGTAGCACTGGTATCCAATATTGGTACTACTATTGTATAATATTAGTATTACTGGTATCTAATGTTAGTATCACTGGTATACTATTTGGTACCACAGGTATCCTATATTGGTACCTATCCTATATTGGTACCATTGGTGTCAAAAAACAAAGGTACCAATATTAAAGAATAATTTACCAATATTAAAGATAAAAAGTACCAATTTTAAAGAACAAAAGTATCAATATTAAAAATAATTTGTACCAATATTAAATAATATTGATACCAATATTAAAAATAATACTGGTACCATTATTAAATAACATTAGCAATCGATAAAAAAAACTATCAGATAGAAAAAAAAACCATTCTCTGTGATTTCCATAACAACCCAAAAACCCAACCTACCAATCAACCAAGTTCGTGAGGAGTTTTAAGACAAAAAGGCATAGAACATAAAGTTGACAACTTGCTACTGGGCTCATAAAGCAATCATCTTCTCTATAACCCGATAATAATTTGAAGGTAGGGAATTAATTGATAAGGGAGTGCTTGGTTTTTGCTAGTTTTGATTTTGTTAAAAATAGATAAGTTTCGTGAAAATTCAGATAATATTAATCAACATAAGTGTACAGCTTATATAGCTGTAACAAACAAGCTAAAAACTCTCATCCACTACTGCATAACGTGGGAGAGAAAATAAAGGAAAAACATGGCCACTAGCATAACAACCAACTAGAGCACAACTCCTAAAATATCTCTAACAAGACCACAATCTCAGTCTTGCTTATTGAATTAAAAAAAACAACAGAAACTTTCCAACAACAAGCCTTAATTCTAACACTCCTCCTTAAGATTGTTGTTGGAGACTCCAAGCTTCCTCCTCATCTCTTCAAATTTTGCAGGCCTTTGTAAATATGTCAGCCAATTGATCCTGAGATGGACAGTAGATGACTTCAATTTCTTTTGCCTTGACAGCTTCTCGAATAGCATGAAACTTGACAGAGATATGTTTGGTTCTGCCATGATAAACTGGATTTTGTATGATTACTATTGCTGATTTGTTGTCGATGTGCAGCTGAGTTAGACTGTGTTGCTCTATTCCAATGTCAGTTAACATTTTTCTCATCCAAAGTGCTTGATTGCTAGCAGCTGCAGCTGAGATATACTTAGCTTCTGCTGAAGATTGAGCCACCACCTCTTGCTTCTTAGAATTCCAAGTAAATACTCCATTTTTGAATGTGAACACATAGACTGAAGTGCTCTTAGAGTCATCCGCATTTCCAACCCAATCACTGTCACAAAAACCTTCTAATTTTGCCTTTTCTAGCTTTGATTAGGTAATGCCAAGGTCAGCAAAACCTTTGACGTACCTCAAAACTCTTTTAGCAGCAATTAGATGAGTTTCTCTTGGAGAATGCATGAACCTGGATAAGAGACTTGTAACATACATAATATCTGGCCTTGAAGTAGACAAATACAGCAAGCAACCAACAATGCTTCTGTATAATTTAGAATCAACCAAATCTGTTTCATCATGCTTGGATAACTTAATATTAACAACCAGAGGTGTAGGTACCATTTTGGCTTCTGACATATTAAACCTCTTGAGAATATCAAGCGCATACTTTTTTTGAGTTAGAAAGATACCTCCACTTTTCTGCTGAATTTCCAAACCCAAAAAGTATTGCATCAATCCAAGATCAGACATCTCAAACTCCTTGGCCATTATAAGTCTGAAAGCTTCAACACCACTTGTATCTCCTCCTGTAATCAACAAATCATCTACATAAAGTGAGATAATAAGTTGTAGATGACCATTGACCTTTTTGGTGTAGAGAATTGCTTCATTGTCACTCCTATCAAAACCTTGCTTAGCAGAAAAGTGTCCATTCTGCTGTACCAAGCACAGGGTGCTTGCTTGAGTCCATATAGTGCCTTATGAAGCTTGTAGACCTTGTCCTCCTCTTCTGGAATGATGAAACTTTATGGCTGATTAACATAAATAGTTTCCTCAAGAAAACTATTAAGAAAAGCTGATTTGACATCCAAGTGCCAAATTTTCCAACCATGAGCTACAGCTAAGGCCAAGAGCATCCGAATTGTATCAAATCTTGCAACAGGAGCAAAGGTCTCATTGAAATCTACTCCTTGTTCTTGAGAATAACCTTTTATCATTAACCTTGCTTTGAACTTGTTAATGGAGTCATCAGAATTAAGTTTGGTCTTGTAAACCCACTTAACTCCAATAACTTTTGCTTTTGAGGTCTGTCCACCAACTCCCAAGTGTTGCTCTTATTAATCATTCATATCTCCTCCTCCATTGCTGCTGTCCAAACATCTTTAGAAGAAGCTTCTTCAAAGGTAGTTAGATCTTGGACAGTCACGTTGCACCTTTCATAAATGCTTTGAAGTGATCTTGTTCCTCTTGTTGGTGGATGATCAAATTCAATAACTTCATTGCTGGTTTTTGGCATCTCAAAGCTTCCTTTCTCATCCAAGAAGATTTGATCATTCTATTTCCACTCTCCACCTTCATCAAAAGTTAGATCCTTGCACACAAAGAACTTCTTAGTGATAGGATTGTAAATCCTATATCCCTTCACATTAGTTGCATAACCAAGGAATATGCCTTTTTCAGCTTTTGAATCTAACTTGCTCCTGAGTTTTTCATGGACATGGGAGTAGCAAACACTTGGATGTGTTGACAGCAAATGGTATGACTATTTTATTATCGGATGGGTCAAGAGTAGCTTGCAACAGAGTGTGTGCTGGTCTGAGCTGGGAAATGAGTGGGAGTTCATTCGCTTTTGATTACAGAATTTTGAAACTAGAGACATATGATCTTGTGCTTGGTACTGATTGGATGCAAGGTTGCAATCCTGTCCTATTTGATTTTGTCCGAGTTGAAGCTGTCATTCAAAACAAGGGTCGTTAGATTGTTTTGAAGGGTTACAGAAATAAGGAGAAATGTGAAGAGTTCAGTTGTATGTCATCTACATTGTTATCACAAAACTTGTATAAGCAGCAGGTAGAAGAGTTATTGTTACTATCTTGGATGGATGAAGCTTGTACTGCAGAAAGAACTAAAATTCAATTTGTAGATGATATGGGAGCACAGTTTGGTTCTGAATTTCAAGATAGACTAAGAGAGTTGCTACACTCTTACTTGATATTATTTCAGGAACCTACTTTTTTGCCACCACCTCGGAGTCATGATCATGGTATACCGCTACAACCAGGATCATCAGCTATTTCAATCAGGCCTTATCGATATCCTCATTTCCAGAAGGAGGAGATTGAAAAGCAGGTAGAAAGTTTATTGAAATCTGGATTTGTGAAGGAAAGCAAGAGTCCATTTGCATCTCCTATTTTATTGGTGAAGAAGAAGGATGGAAGTTGGCGTATGTATGTAGATTATAGGCAACTTAATCAGAGAACCATAAAAAACAAATACCCAATTCCAATTATCGATGATCTTCTCGATGAATTGATTGGTGCTCGTGTGTTCTCTAAGTTGGATCTTCGTGCAGGCTACCATCAGATTAAGATGAAGGACGAGGATGTTCCAAAAACTGCATTTCGAACTCATCATGGACACTTTGAATTTCGAGTGATGCCATTTGGGTTAACCAATGCTCCAACCACGTTTCAGGCTGTGATGAACAAAACATTGGCTCCATTCATTCGTAAATTCGTGCTTGTGTTCTTTGATGACATCTTGGTTTATAGCAGAGATATTGAGAGTCACATTTCACACTTGCAGCAGGTTCTGGAAACTTTGAAAGAGGAGAAGTTCTTCCTCAAACTATCAAAGTGTGACTTTGGTATGGCTTCTGTAGACTATTTGGGTCATGTCATCTCTGGCCTTGGTGTCAGCACTGACCCAAAGAAAGTCTCAGCCATCAAGGATTGGCCAATGCCTACCAGTGTACGTGATCTTAGAGGCTTTTTGGGTTTGATAGGGTATTATCGTAAGTTTGTCAGAGGTTATGTAGAGGTGGCTTAACCATTGTTCAATCTGCTGAGAAAGGATGGGTTTACATGGTCAGATCAGGCCACTGCAGTATTCCTTGCTCTCAAAGACAAGATGATCTCCACTCCTGTATTGGCTTATCCTGATTTTAGTAGCAGCTTTGTGGTTGAGACTGATGCATCTGATCTAGGGTTGGGAGCAGTGTTATCACAACAAGGTAAACCAATTGCCTTTCTGAGTCAATCATTAGGTCCGAGAAATGCTGGTTTACCTATTTATGAGAAGGAATTATTGGCTTTACTTGCTGCTGTATCAAAGTGGAGGCATTATTTGGAAGGGAAAACTTTTATTATCAAGACAGATCATCAGAGTTTGAAGTATTTGTTAGAGCAGAAGGTTCACATTAATCTGCAGAAAAAAGGAGTATCTAGACTGATGGGTTTGGATTTTGTCATTGAATACAAGAGAGGTGTTGAGAATAAGGTGGCTGATGCTTTATCAAGAGTACATGTTCATGAGTTGTCAGCTATTTCGTCTACAGTTCCGAGTTGGTTACATGATGTCAGTTCAAGTTATGAAGGTGATGAGATAATGCAGACCCTGATACAATCTCTATTACTTCAACCTCTTTCTCAACCACATTATCAATTGCGGCAAGGAATTCTTCGTTATAAAAACCATATCTGCATTGGTTCTACTGGTTCACTTTGAACTGATATATTCACACAGCTTCATACTTTAGCTATTAGTGGTCATTCAGGTGTTAATGTGACGTACAGGAGAATCAAACAACACTTTTATTGAAAAGGTTTGAAGTCTGATATCAAAAGTTGGGTAGGTGGTTGTGATGTGTGTCAGAGATGTAAATCTGAAAATGTTGCCTTACCTGGTTTATTGCAGCCTTTGTCAATTCCTGCAGGAGCATGGAAGAGTGTATCTATGGATTTCATCGAGGGATTGCCTAGATCAAGTGGGAGGGATACAATATTGGTGGTTGTTGATCGTTTCTCCAAGTACGCGCATTTTATTCCACTCACTCACCCTTTCACTGCTCTTCAAGTGGGTCAAATTTTCTTCGATCAGGCTTGTAAACTCC
This sequence comes from Hypericum perforatum, assembly GCA_012979155.1. Taxonomy (NCBI): domain Eukaryota; kingdom Viridiplantae; phylum Streptophyta; class Magnoliopsida; order Malpighiales; family Hypericaceae; genus Hypericum; species Hypericum perforatum. The sequence goes on along the minus strand of SOPF01028341.1, from coordinate 56,912 downwards.
ATGGTTTTACCTGATGAGATTATCTCTGATCGTGACCGTATCTTTACTAGCAATGTGTGGAAAGCTCTTTTCGAGCAATGGGGGGTTACTTTGTATTTCAGTTCAGCTTACCATCCACAAACAGATGGACAAACTGAAAGGGTGAACCAGTGTTTGGAAAACTATCTGAGGAGCATGTGTTTTTCCAAACCTTCAGCTTGGTCGCAGTGGCTTGCTCTTGCAGAGTTTTGGTACAATTCATGTTTTCACACTTCTCTCCAGTGCTCTCCATTTGAGATCTTATATGGTTATGCTCCACCTTCAATTCCTGGTCTTAGAGACGAACAACCATCAGTAGCTTCAGTGGCTGAATTGGCTACTAGACAAGCACAAGTGGTTCAAAACTTGAAGGATCATCTGATGAAGGCGCAGAGTCGGATGAAAACTTTTGCTGATAAGAAAAGATCAGAAAGGCAGTTGAAGGTGGGAGATCTGGTTTACTTGAAATTGCAACCATATCGTCAGATTTCAGTAGCAATCAGAAGGAATCTCAAGCTCTCAGCTAAATATTTTGGACCATACGAAGTACTAGAAAAGATTGGCTCTGCAGCTTATAAACTTTGGCTTCCTAATAGCTGCTCGATTCATCCTATCTTTCATGTATCCATGTTAAAAAAGAAGATTGGAGACAATGTTACTGCAGTGAGTACACCACCATTAACTACTACTGATGGTCAGTTCAAGTTAGCCCCAGAAGCTGTTCTGCAGAGAAGAGTGGTTAAGCGCAATAACATAGCTATTGTGCAAGTTCTTGTCAAATGGGCCAATTTGGACATGGAGGAATCAACTTGGGAGGATTTCCGTGCGATCGTGAAGCAATTTCCGGAGGTAAAAGAGTTGAATCAAGATTGTTTAATCCTTGAGGACAAGGAAGCTTTGAAGGAGACGGGTTTGTCACGAACCATTTATCGAACACTTGGTGAGCAGACGACTGGACGACCGGTCATCCAAGGCACAGCAGAAGAAATAAAAGAAATGACACGTGGCACAGTTACATTGGACAGAAACTTGAGCGGGAATTAGAAGTTGGTTAGGCAGTTTAGCCGATAGCTTGGGCGGGAAATGTATGCAAATTACACATAAATACCTACATTCCCTGTAATCGATTCTTTAGTCCAGTTTTACATAATCAATAAACTTCTACTTTCTCTCTCTTCTCTCTCTCTCTCTCTTCTCTCTCTCTTCTCTTCTTCTTCGATTCTTCATTTCTTGAGGTCAGAATCTTGATTCTAACAAAGAGGCTCCGAAAATAAACAAAAACCATAGAGTTTAGTTCATCCTAGAAGTGTCCCCAAAGCAAAAGATGGAGCTAATAGTAACTAATCGTTTCTTTGCTTTTTCTGGCCTCGGCCTCGCCCTCGGCCCCCTCCTCTACCTCTGTAGAGTTGTCTCGTCCGGCTTTTCGCTTCTTATCAACATTCGTATCTGCAGTTACTCCATCTTTTTTCTCAGAGCGGTCAGGGTTTGAAACTTCCCTATTTGCACCATCTTCTTCTGCTGGCTCCGAACTGCCACACTTGGCGTCTTCCCCATTTGCAGGAACACCTTCATCTGCTGGCTTGGAGCTGCGAGGTTATTTCACAACATAAAAAATGGATAGACTACATCGATTAGCAACAGCGTGGTGACTCATTCATGAATTGTAGAGTCGACAACAAAAATGGCAATGTATAGCATACTTTTTTTAATGTAGAATGGCATATCTACTATATTTGCATGCAAGAGAATGACAATAAAGACTCGTAGACATTGATTGATATATATCTAGGATTTAAAAGCTTTACGGAAAAAGACATAGCATCAACCACAACCGGGATCAAGTACCTAAGACGATCTCTAAATGACTGGAGCCGCATCCGCGCAGCCGCGCTCATGGGCTCGAAGGCCGTACTCTGATGAACATCCTGCTGATGGGACGCTGTGGCGTCTCGACTCCGACGCTCCATATCCATTAACCCCGGCTCGAGTTGTGTCGCTGCACGGAGGGTGTCCGCCCGCCGGGATGTAAGGACCTTAAGCTTGGCTTGGACCACCTTAAGCGTGGCTTCGAGCTCATCAATCTCATGCTTATATTGCTGATCCTGGACGTGGAACTTCAACAACTTGGAGCCAAGCTTGCGCTCCTTGACCTTGATCGCGTCTAACACCTTCTTACTTTGAGCCACCAATGCCTCGAGCCGCTTACCTTCTGCAATATCTTTCTGCAATGGCAGGAAGCACTCAAAGAGCTCTTGTATGGCTGCTTGTTGGGTGACTGAAACTACACCAGGACGCCCAAACTTATGGAGCAGAGACACCCTCTCATAAAATGAAATGCTTGTCTCAGGCGTGGCAAAAGAATCAACATCCTCTAACCGAGCCATAATGAAATTAAGCGCTTCCAGCAGCTCTACCTCGGAATGAAGACTCTCGTCAGCCGGATCCGGCTTCATATTATCGTCAGACTTGAACTCAATAGACGATGGGGCAGCCATCGGAGTCATACAGTGGCTCCAACGAGCAAAGATGTCCTGAGAACATGCAAATGTCTAATGAGGAACGGACAATATTACTACCGGACACTACTAGGTAAGAAACATAAAAATATACTTACAGTAGAGAGAACGGTCACGCTGGTATCGGCCGACTTGGTCACGTCTGAGCGATTAAAAATCTTGTGATCCTCTTCAAACTGGACGTCTGGCTCGGTCATAAAATGAGGCCTGTCTCGAGTCTCCGTGGCCATGTCTGTATCCATCTCTTGTCCGGGCACGGGGGCTCCCAAAACATGAGAGGATCTCCCTCTTCGAACTGAAAGTCCACCTCAGTCACAGGAGACCTATCTTGAGTCTCGATGGACATGTCAGAATCTTTTTCCTGAGCAGGCAGGGCAGGCTCCCCAGACATGAGAGGATCTCCCACATCAAACTGAACATCCGGCTCAGCCACTGAAGGAGGCCTATCTTGATTCTCGATGGACATGTCAGAATCTCTTTCTTGAGCAGGCAGGGCAGGATCTCCCTCATCAAACTGAATATCCGGCTCAATCACTAAAGGAGGTCTATCTAGAGTCTCGGTGGGAATGTCTGGATCCATTTCCTGTACGGCCACAGCGGGCTCCCCAGACATGAGAGGATCTCCCTCCTCAAACTGAATATCTGGCTCAGTCACTGAAGGAGGTCTATCTAGAGTCTCGGTGGGAATGTCTGGATCCATTTCTTGTACGGCCACAGCGGGCTCCCCAGACATGAAAGGATCTCCCGCATCATGGGTCGGTGGGACCTCATGTTGCTTGGCATGGACTGGAGTCAAGTACTCAGTAGAGTTGTCTGAATCGTCTTGTTTATATTGTCTATGTATTTTCCGTCTGTAGTTTTTCCATCTACGAGCAGGCTTCGGTGCTGACATGTTGCTCGACGGATCCTTGATGAAAACGTGTTTAATCTTTCGCTTATTACATTAGAAAACAGATAATGGCACATTCAAATCCACCCCAGAAAGAGCAGAATCAAATGTCAGTTTCAGCATAACAATCTCAATCGTCCGCAGAAGTTTACCGATAATGCAATCGATAAGAAATCTGTCCGAAACTGAAAAATCATTGAACATAATAGCCGAGAATCAGAGAAATTCAAACTACTGATAACACCAAACCAATCCCCCACACATTCTATTATATGAAGTATGCTCTACTACAACCTTTACATAACCTCTACAGGAAACCTCAACCTTACCTTGACCGGACTTGCTCGAGATCCTTGGGCTCCATACCATCACCAACTTCCTCAGTCTCTCTGTTTATGTCGACAGAATGTTGAAGCCTAACGGAAAAAATACAGAGGATCAACTGTAATAAGAATCTTGTTATATTATGTTGACAGGGACTTACCCAGTTCATAGCTCCCAAGGCAATCCCCCACACATTCTATCATCGGTATGAACTCTACTGACATTTACGTACGAGGAAAGACAGCAGGAAACTTCAACCTTACCGTACTCGCTCGAGATCCTTTGGCTCCATACCAATACTGACTTTATCTGTCTCCAAAACTTTCACGGCCCAGTTCAATGCATGGATGCACACTTTATGTACCTGTCATGTCACAGCATGACAGTCAACTTTCTGAGGTCACTTCCAGGATAACAAAAAGTGATCATGACATCGCCAACTGTTGAAACAATAACATCAATTAAATAAAATTGTTGGATACAGAATCCATGAGATCATCTGTCCTGCTCATGAACAATCGCTTAACCTAAAAAGTATACATATTAACTGTTGGAGAGTTCTTCTAAAAAAAAAAACTGTTGGGAGAGAATACTACATAGCAAGTGGCAAGTGGGTTGGGCCTGTTTATGAGTATGGCTGATCCACTTACTCACTACCTTAAGGTTTTTGGTAGGATATGGAAAGTTCTATATTAACCAGCCCTATAAACTTGGTATCAAAAGATGGCTGATCCATGCTCAAAACAATTGAACGATTCATTAAAATATCTGTTGCGGGGTGGTTAATCTTCAAACCTGGAATCCAAACTTGTTATTGCTCAAATAAAAGCAAATGAAACATGTCAAAATCCACGTAACAGAACTTCCGAGTTTTATATTCTAGGCACATACTAACCTCCAATTTGTCTTCCTTAGCTTGATGGTTTGGGGGAAGTGCACGTAATTCCTCCGTCAACCGCATGCACTCACCAACCCTTTCGGGAGAAACAAAGTCCAGCGCTACCTTTATGCATGACTTGAGGAAGGAAAAGAACGTGTTAGTCTCAAACAGTGATGAAGGAAATTGGTAAAGTGCAGGTAAAAACGAAAAGCAAGAATGTAGAGAAGTATAAGCAAGGATTTAGCTAGGGCATGAGTATTACATTCCGCCAAGTGGATTTGGCTACGAAGGTTTGAGATGCCTTTACTAGAAATGATTGCCAGCAAAAGTATAGAGATCAGTAAATACCTTCAAGTTTCTCACTTGGTGAGGGCAGCCTGCAGGAACAAAAACTGCATCTCCAAGTTTTTGGACAAATGTCCATGGCTCAATGTCTAGACATCGCATATTATAAGAGCATAAGATCCGAAAACTATGAAAGTACCATCAGTTGAACTAAATGAGTGGTAAAAGACTAACCATATTCCTCTTTCAGCTTCCTCTTATGTTCCGAGGTCAAGTAAAAGGTTTGATCATGTATAGGGTGAACAACCTGATCACCAGATATCATCAAATTCAAAGCACCAAAATATAAATTATTAAATTGTTATAAGACATTGACAATCAATTTAGAGTACTTACATTTGGAAGTGGGCAGCAAAAAGTATGTCTGAATTCTTTGAAGTGCTTTCTAAGGTATGCTTCCAACTTCTTGACATCCTCCCTCCGGAAAACATCCCAAAGAGCACCACCTTCCGTACTACTTTCCAACTCCACCCCAGCAGTCAAGGTTGCACCCTTACAAACAAACTCGCCTTTTGTTACTGCTTTGGCGTTCTTTGCTTCAGATTCTTTTATAACATCAGATTCACTACACTGATCCTGCATGTCTCCCTTAATTTTCTTGCTCCCCTTGCAAACTTCCTGTTCAGCCAGATTGATTTCCTGTGTACTCTTCATTTCTCGTTTCCTGCATACACTTAGTCTCTTTGAAGAATGATCCTTGCTACTGTCAGATTCTTTGCACCCAGAATTACTGCCTCCAAAAAGCTCTCTTTCATCTTGTGCTTTGTTTTTTTTCTTCAACTCGTCTATTCTCTCAAGTTGCTCAGGCTTAAGGGTTATTTCGGCAGTGTGTGTCAATACGTTTACCTAAAAGAACCAATTTGTTGCATTAGCCAAAGGGAAACGTAACCAAAAATTAAATCAGCAAAAGCATTGGAAAACAGGCGAAACTGTCAACCTAAACAACAATGTGAATGAAATGGCCACCTCCATAAACTTCCTTTAACCTATAAATGTATATACTCAGTCAGAGGTAAAGAAAACATAGAGACAATGTGAGCATACCACATCAGCCATGTCACAATGAAGCTTGGTTACGGAATCTCCACGACCAAGCTCTTTAGCAACTCCATGGGCAATATATGTCTTGGGTCCCATATCTGGTCTCAAAGACTTGAGAGGCAATCTAACAGCAAGATTCAATGGACCTGTGTCCGGGTGTGAGTACTCTTTAAAAGGCAAGCAACAGACAAATTCGTTACAATGTCTTGTTGTGCGCCCATGGGAAATAATACTAGATTCAGGCCAATACTTTAATTTTAATAACTGTGGCCATTTCAGTGCATCACATTGACCATTTAGGTAGCCTTTGAAGAACTGGTGGGTATTGATTTCTCTCTGCAAAACAAAAGTATCATACAATCAATCCCCAACATTATAACTTCAAAGACCGTTTGACTCACAGGGGAAAATGTCACAAAGCTAGAAGATATGTGCACACCACCAACGAATATCCAGATAACTGAAAACTACTCATGTGAAGTATGATCTCAATTGATGAACATATGCAGTAATACTCAATTTTATGCTAATACAAAGTCACTTTTCCTCATTCAGCAATATGTCAACCAAGAACAGCCGAACCAAGAGCAGTGAGCAGAAAATGCAAGCTCATGCCAGACCAAGTATGATAGAATTGAACTTTTGGAAATTCGGATGTCCCCAAGATTACGTGTTGCTTCCTTTAGTAGCAGAAACATTAGAGGACCTTACATTCGATTACCAAGAAACTGATTTCAAGGAAAAACATCATCCAGAAATTCTCAAGATTACAAATATTGATTCGATGAATTTGAAAATGTACCAATCCAACGATTATCTGTCACAAATTAAAGACAGCATCGCACAATTATGCATCATGCATAGAAAAGTAATAAATCAAATCACTGACCTCATACCAATCAAGGCAATCTGTGGCCAATACATCCAAAAATTTATCTTGCTTTTCATTCTTGACCTGGCGGAAGGCACGCCACATGACCATTGGCTCCCAGCTCAGGCCAGTCCCAGTTTCAAGCACATTGCTTACAGCCACAGGTTCTCCTCTCCTCCAGTGGTGCTGAAAATGCTTCAAGTCCTCCCCTTTGATATCCTTGGCAGCAGGACAATATAGATAGTTGTCTTTGGATCCTTTTCGATATGCTGCTTCCAATAATTTGCAATTACCCTCAATGATATGTCCATTGGAGTCAAAGCAAGCACAATCTCCAGCAGTTGCACTCATCTCATTGTTTTTTGGATTAGCATTAGCAATCATGTCAAGTTTATATTTTACAGCAACATCCTCAGCTCTTTTTACCAAGTCGGAAACAAAATTTTCTCTAAATAGGCGCTTCAGCTCCATATTGCCATTGCCACAAACACACAGAATGCTTCCATCTTCATTCGTTTTCCACTCAGTTTTTGTGTTGGAATTATTCTTCCCAGTAATTTCTTCCTCGTCAGAGAAATGTACTATTTCTCCCTCTCCACCATGCAAATACTCAACTCCTCGGGAAATATATTTAATAACAACATTTTCACTGCCAGCTTGAAGCTTTCCTTCACGGATCTCATGGCAACAAAAAAGACAGAGATCAGAGGAGCAATGATTACAGCTTCTATGGAAGTCAAAGATGGAAGTTCGCCAACTATCACTGAAAATATAAGAAACAGAAAAATTATTATGATGGCGTCACAACATAAATGAAGAAAGTCAATTTTCAGGACTCCCATAAGACAGGGCCGCACCAGAACTTGCATTCATTAGTTTTACAGTGAGCTTTCTGTATATAAATCTCGTCATCGGACACCCCTGCAAATATTGTTCAATGAAACACGAAACGTATCAACAAATATTCCATTTTTCGACCAATGCCAACGCAATAGACAAAAAATATATATACTCAAATTCGAAACCAGTCATGGGCATGATCAAACAAAATTACCTTGTAATCCAGCCTCCATTTTTTTCTCTTTCGCCTGCTTTTCATCTAAATCCTTTACATGCGGAAGAAGAGCTAGTAGCAAATACTTGCAGTGCTCTATTTCCTCTTCCTTACTGAGTATGACATTTTTATTTCCAAGACACTGTAACAATACATCAGAGAAGGGTTTCAATATGTGATTTCATCAGTGTCCTAAACCAAACAAGCATCAAGTCAATAGTACAACTGACCACCCGTGCATCCAGTCGCAAGCAACTTTTGCAATTGCAGTTCTGGCGACAAAATGGACAGGCAGCCGCAACTTCTGCATGTGTCATCTTAGGATACCTAAAACAGAGCAAGTAAGCAGAATATGTCATAATCAATAGTAAGCAATCTAGAACAACCAGGATGCAAGTATAACACCAATGCACATTTCCACAAGGATGCCAAAACAGTGTTCAATTTTGACGGAATTCGTAAACCACACAGCACAAAAGCACAATTCCATAGGGATGCCAAAAAGTAACCTGGATGAGCATTGCTGTCTATAGCAGCAAACAAGACAGTAGGAGCAATAAAATTTAATCTTTAATAAAACAATTAAGTACCAGGTTTCCAAGCAAGGAAAACAATAGCGTTTCCTGCAGCATTTCATACACCGAACAACCGGACCCTTGTCATTCCTTTGGCATTGATGGCACATCATACAGAACTCTGCGGTAAACTGCAAAAACCAAACAGCAGAGAGATCAACCATCATAACGAAAATGTCCAGCTTCAACAGGCGAAAAACAAAGCAAACTACATGCAGAACGCAACACAGATAAACAAGGTACCAAAGGGTCATGCTTATTCAGCCTATATTCTCGCTCTTCTTCAACAGAGGCAGCACCGGAATCATTTAGCCCTTCATCTTCGTCTCGCCCAGCTTGCCGGTCCCCCGTCCTTCCTTCACCCAAGCCCTTCCCATTCTGTTCACTTTCATTGTATTTACTCTTTCTCCCACTCTTCCTTTTTCCATCCAAACCCTTCACATTCACTGCACTCCCGTCTCCATTACTACTTTCCCCCTTCTTCCCCCCATCCTGCAGGTTCTTCATCGCGATATAGTCATATCGGTTGTCAATCTCAGCATAGGCAACCCTTCTGCTACCCCTTAGCCTCTTCCTACAATAAACCTTTTCCCCTTCCTTGTCAACCTCAGCATAGTTAACCCTTTGTCTCGTCCTCGAAGAACCCACTTCCTCTTCCCCTGTGAGTTTCGAACCCTTCGAAAGCCCTTCACTTTGATCACCACTATCTTCTACCTCACCATAGTTCTGACACCTAGAATAATAGCTAACCCTTCTTCCCCTACCCCTTCCCCTTCCCCTTAGAGACCCTCTCCCACCCTTCGCCATTGCTAATGAAGAGACCCTAAAGACGCAAACTTTCAAAGGAGAGGAGGAACGAAAGAGCGGGAAATTGCTACCAACTTTGACTGAGTTTGTTGATCAAGTCAACAGTAAAAACAATCCCTCTTTTCACCTTGTCAGCCCTAAATTGTCAGCTTTGGAGAAATTCAGAATTACCCTTGTCTGTAATTTTCTTTTGGTAAAATTATATTTTAATACCTTGTTATTTGACTGACATGGACGCCACGTGGTTTGAGAACATATGACCGAGTGACCAAGAAATTCTTTTATTAATATTTCACTCATTGAATAATTTTTTCAATTTATGGGCACTAAGTGAATAACTTTAATGACAGAGATAATCCTGAAAGTTGTAACAGATCAGAAAAAAAATATATATTAACAGTATTATTTTCCAACTTTTGTTATTTTTCATACTGGTTCTGAATTGTTTTTAAAAAAATAATCAATGATTCTTAGAAATTTTTTTCTCCTAAAAAAATTATTCATTTAGTCGATCAACAACAAAGTACTGGATAGACTTTAACAAAATATTTAGAGGTGCATTTTATGTTTTTTTAACTAACCATAAGACATCTAATATGATAAATTGTACTTTCAGGTATCTATTTTACCAGAAGAGAACTTGTTTAATTAGTTATGTAACTACACATGTTTGGACAAGAAAGTAACAAAATGGTGACCTCTTAAAATATTAATGCACAAGATATGTCCTGGACTATGGAAGTTCATTAGCCGATGATCAGAAGTAGATAATAATAATAATAATAATAATAATAATAATAATAATAATAATAATAATAATAATAATAATAATAATGATGATAATGATAATGATAATAATAATGATGATAATGATAATAATAATAATAACTTCCAAATTCAACTTATTCTTTATAAATGATAATTTTCGTTGGTCAGTAATAGTATAAATCCTTCAATAAGAGAATGGCTTGAATCCCGTCAATAAGCTGAGAATGAATTGTGAAAGAAGAAGCTGCACATGAAGGCACGGAATATTAATAATAATAATAGTAATAGTAATAATACAAGAGCATATTATATAAACATATGCAATACAATCTCCTTTCCAAAACAATTAACAAAAACGAAACCTCCCCGGGAGCCATTCATACATGGCTAGTGGCAAGAACCATGTTCTTTCTATTACAACAAAATATGAGAGAGGCTCCGAAAATGAACAAAAACCATAGAGTTCAGTTCATCCAAGAAGTGTCCCCAAAGCAAAAGATGGAGCTGGTGGTTAGTAACTAATCGTTTCTTTGTTTCTTCTGGCCTCGGCCTCGCCCCCGGCCCCCTCGGTTCTTATCAACATTCTCATTTGCAGTTGCTCCATCTTCTTCGGCTGGCTCGGAGCTGCCACACTTGGCGTCTTCCCCATTTGCAGCAGCACCTTCATCTGCTGGCTTGGAGCTGCGAAAACGGTTATTTCACAACATAAAAAACGGATAGACTACATCCATTAGCAGCAGCGTGGTGACTCATAGCGTCAACCATAACCAGGATCAAGTACAAGAGAATCAACAACACAAGTTGCATCAAGTTTACAGGGACTCACTCTTCACCGTTCAAAACATTCACAGCCCAGTTCATGGCATGGAGGTACATTTTTCGCACCTGTGATGAACATTGTAAAAATAATGTAAGAGAACAAAACTACACTAAAAAAAGAAGTTCCATGATAACAAAAACTGATCAATGAGTATACACAATGAATTAAATCCATACATATTCACCGCCCCTATTAACTGGAGCATTAACATGTTACTCCTTTAATCAAAGCTATTCAAACACATTCAGAATCCATGCAGCAGAACTCTTAAGAATTAGGAAAGAACTATATTGAGCAAATAATATACCTCCAGTTTATCCTCCTTGGCTATATGATTTGGGGGAAGCGTGCGGAACTCCTCTGTCAACCGGACGCACTCACCAACATTTTCAGGAGAAACAAAGTCCAGAGCTACCTTTATGCATGACTTGGGAAAGAAAAAAATGTGCTAGTCAAAAGAGCGATCAAGGAAATTGGTAATGTGCAGGTAAACACAAAAAAAAAGAACATAAAGAAGTATACGCAACTCCCGAAAGGTCGACCTAAACAACCTATGAGAGCAGCGCTCATACTTGCTCCACCAGTTCAACCTTTCAGCAGACACAATACAGTCAATACTGAAGAAAAAAGTACAATACCTTCAAATTTCTCACTTGATGAGGACAGCCTGCAGGAATAAAAACTGCATCTCCAAGTTTTTGAACAAATGTCCACGGCTCAATATCTAGACATTGCATATTATAGTGGCATTAGATCTAAAAACCAGGAAAATACCATCCATTGAACTAAGAAAATGAGTGGTGAAAACAAACCATATTCCTCTTTTAGCTTCTGCTTATGTTCCGCAGTCAAGTAAAAGGTTTGATCATGTATAGGGTGAACAACCTGATCAATCATCAACTTTGAAATATCAAAATGTACATTCTTGAAAAGGCAACAATGAATATTAATGTGAACTTACATTTGGAAGTGGGCAGCAAAAAGTATGTCTGAATTCTTTGAAGTGCTTTTGAAGATACGCTTCCAACTTCTTGACATCTTCCCTTCGGAAAATGTCCCAAAGAGCACCACCTTCCGTATTACTTTCCGACTCTGATACATCAGTTGAGGCTGCACTGCTGTCAGTAAACTTGCCTTCCACTACTGCTTCAATGTTCTTTGCTTCAGATTCTTTTAGAACATCCGATTCACTCAATTGAGATTCCTGTGTCTCTCCCTTAATTTTCTTGCTCCCTTTGCACACTTCCTGTTCAGCCAGACTGATTTCCTGTGTACTCTTTGTGTCCAGTTTCCTGCGTTCTCTTCGTCTCTTTGAAGAATCGTCCTTGCTACTGTCAAATTCTTTGAACCCAAAAAGTTCTCTAGCATCTTGTTCACTGTGTTTTTTCTTCAATTTCTCTATTGTCTTAAGTTGCTCGGGTTTTAGAGTTATCTCGGCAGTGTGTGTCAATACGTTGATCTAGAAGAACCATTTTTTTAGCATTAGCCGGAGGGAAACATATGCAAAAGTAAATCAGCAAAAATGTTAAACACAAGAAGGAGAAACAGAAACACATTTTTTCTACTGCAAGTTCAACACCATTTTAACCATTCAATGTGGCAAAGGTCAATCTTTGGACCCCTTTTGCGCAGAGCTAAACAACATAGTTTTTAAGATTGATTGGGTGCAGAGAGATGACAACAACATGTAACACTTCTGCAGAGTTACTAGCACGTTGTTTTAACTTCTACAAAATACCACATAAATGCAATTAGAAGGAACAGCAATTTAAGGAAAAAAGACATGCATAAACATCCTTAACCTATTAATGTATCAACTCTGGAGGTAACAGCAAAAATAGAGGAAGATGCTTAACATACCGCATCAGACATGTCACAATGAAGCTTAGTTACAGAGTCTCCACGTCCAAGCTCTTGAGAAACTCCATAAGCAATATATGTCTTAGGACCCATATCTGGCTTCAAAGATTTTTCAGGCAATCTGACAGCAAGATTCAATGGACCACTACCCGGGTGTGTGTACTCTTTAAAGGGCAAACAACAGATGAATTCGTCACCATGACGCGGCAACCAATAGTGGAACATATCTGATGGAGGCCAATCCTTTAACTTTAGTATCTGTGGCCATCCTTGTGTACCAAACCGGCCACTTTCATAGCCATTGAAGAACTGGCGGATATTAATTTCACTCTGATAAACAAAAACAACAAACAATTAATCACACGAGCAAAAGTGCCATAGGGCCAGAAGATTATGAGGCTGCCATAAACAATTATCCAGGTGACTGAATTTAATCATGTGAATTATGACCCACATAGACAAACAGATGCATTGAAAGTTCTAAATTAGTTTACACACGACCTTAGTATGTCACCATAGACAGGTAATATATCAAATCACTGACCTCGCACCAATCAAGGCAATCTAGGGTCTTTACATCATAAAGTGTGTCGTGGTTATCATTTTTGATCTGGCGAAAGGCACGCCACATGACCATTGGCTCCCAGCTCAGGCCAGTCCCAGTTTCAAGCACATTGCTTACAACCACAGGCTCTCCTCTCCTCCAGTGGTGTTGAAAATGCTTCAAGTCCTCCCCTTTGATATCCTTGGCAGCAGGACAATATAGATAGTTGTCTTTGGATCCTTTTCGATATGCTGCTTCCAATAATTTGCAATTACCCTCAATGATATCTCCATTGGAGTCAAAGCAAGCACAATCTCCAGCACTTGCACTCATCTCATTGTTTTTTGGACTAGCATTTGCGATCATCTCAAGTTTGTATTTTTTAGCAACATCCTCAGCTCTTTTTACCAAGTCGGAAACAAAATTTTCACTAAATAGGCGCTTCAGCTCCATATTGCCATTGCCACAAACACACAGAATGCTTCCATCTTCATTCTTTTTCCACTCAGTTTTTGTGTTGAAATTCTTCTTCCCATCAATTTCTTCCTCGTCAGAGAGATGTGCTATTTCTCCCTCTCCACCATGCAAATAATCAACTCCTCGAGAAGTATATTTAATAAAAACATTTTCACTGCCAGCTTGAAGCTTTCCTTCACGGATTTCATGACAGCAGAAAAGACAGAGATCAGAGGAACAATCAGTGCAGCTTCTATGGAAGTCAAAGATTGAAGTCTGGCAACTGTCACTGAAAGATTACAAGGCAAAATTATTACAATGTTGCCATAACGCATATGAAGAAAGTCAAGTTTCACGAGACATGGTTGTACCAGAACATGCGTTCATTAATGTTACAATGAGCCTTCTTTATTATAATCTCCTCATCATTGGACACCCCTGTAAACATTGTCCAAATAAAACAAAACATATCAATTAACATTCTAGCAATCACCCATCCTTGATCCTACAAGGCAAACAAAACAAAGGATAGTCAAGTTGAAACCAGCCTTGAGAGCAATCAAAGAATAGTACCTTGTAGTTCAGCCTCGATCTTTTTCTCCTTCACCTGTTTTTCTTCTAGATCCTTCAAGTACGGAAGAAGAGCTTGTAGCAAATACTTGCAATGCTCTATTGTCTCTTTATCACTGAGTTTAAAATCTTTATTTTTTAGTTCCTAACAGTACATCAGAGAAGTATTTCAACATGTGCTTTCATCAAGGAGCCAAAGCAATGTTAAGTGTGTGGTACAACTTACCACACGATTTTTTTTACGCAAACAGCCTTTGCAGTTGCAGTTCTGGAGACAAAATGGACAGGCAGTTGCAATTTCTTCGTGAGTCATCTTGGGATACCTATAAAAGATCATACAAGAACAATGTGACACAACTGACGATATGCAAACTAAACAAGCATGAAAAAACGAATCCATAAATCACACAACACAAAAGCACACTTCAACAGGGACGCCAATTGGTAATATGAATGAGCATTGCTGTCTATTAACAGCAAAAAATTAAAGAAAAACAATTACCAGGTTTCCAAGCAAGGAAAACAATATCGTTTCCTGAGGCATTTCTTACATCGAACAACTGGTCCCTTGTCATTCCTCTGGCATTGGTGGCACATCATACAGACCTCCGCAATAAACTACAAAAACACAGTTAGACAGTTCAACTGACATGAGATTATGCACAACTTCAACAAACCAAAAACAAAGCAAACAATATGCAAATCTCGAAACAGATGGACGAGTTACCCGAGCGTCATGCTTATTCAGCATATATTCTTGTTCTTCTTTGTCAGAAGCACTGGAATGCCCATCGCTTAACATTGCATCTTTAGCCTGCTTAGCTTGCTGTTTTGTAGTCCCTCCTTCATCCAAACCCTTCCCATTCCCTTCAGTTTTATCGCCATCGCTATTTTCCAGCTTCTTACTTTTACCATCCGAAATATTCCCGTTCAATTCACTCCTGTCTCCGTTACTCTTACCCCCTCTCTTCTTCTGAACCTTCTGCTTCTTGTCGATATGGTTATATTTTTCCTCGATCTCAGCATAGTTAACCCTTTTGCTACCCCTTTGACTCTTCCTCGAAGAACACGCTTCCTCTTTATGCTCACTTAGCTCACCACCCCTGTCCGGGTATTTCTTCTTCCTTCCTATTTTCTTAGGCTTCTCTTCCTTGACCCGATTCCCTCCTACCCTTTCCTCACAATCCAAGCTCCCCTCTTTCTTGGGCCCCTCTTCTTCTTCACCATTAAAGCTCCCTTCTTTATCCTCATCATGTTCCTTCTTTTCTTCCTCCTCCTCCTTGACACAATCTTCCCCATCTACCCTTTCCTCGCCATTAAAACTCCCCACTTTCTCAAACCCCTCCTCTTCTGTTACGATTCTCCCATCCACCCGTTCGTCACCATTCAAGCTCCCCTCTTTCTTGATCCCCTCCTCCCTCTCTCCCTCTCTCACACCATCACCCTCACCAGCTCCACTCACTTCAACTTCCATCCCACTTCCCAAAACGGTTTCTTTTTCGATATTCCGGTCTTGATTTTGAACATTCAACTCAGGGCCTTCTTCCCCTGCAACTTTTTTTTCTTTCTTTTCTTTCTCATTGACACAATCTTTTCCTTCTACCCTTTCCCCGTCTTCTTCCATTCTCTCATCCAAAGTCTCCTCCTTTACACCTTCCTCCCTTTCTCCTGAAGTTTCTTGTTTCTCATCTTTCTCCATTGTTCATAAACCCTCAAAAGATTCAAGCTTTCTGGGTTTGTTCTGTTGGGAAACGGACAAGCTTTAGGCTTCCCTAGGGAATAAGACAGGACAGAGAAAAGGAAACTTGTTGCGGGTTTAAACAAGTAAGAAAGGAGATAGATATGGCTTTAAAACTACTGTCCTTTTTGGAAAAGAAATCTGTGGGTATGTGCATGTGTCTTTTCCTGTTTTAGTTGTTTGTGATTAGTTCTGAATTGTGACGGTAGCAAACGAGGGAATTGTGGAAAAGTTCAATTTCCTGAAAAGGTAATGGGTTAGGGTTTGGAATGTGAAGCGAGCATCTCGTGAACTGTGTGGTGTTTTAGTGTTAGTCTGGTTGTTGAATGTCTGTAATTGTGTTGTACATAGACTCATCAGCTCGAAATTGTGTTTGTTGGATGTTTGACATGAGATATGATGTTCATATATAACATAATTTTTTCATGATGACGGTTGAGTTGAAGATTGTCTGATGATCGTTTTGTTTTTGTTGGAGATTTGAGATGAAATGATCAGATACTTAATACTTTTTTCGGAAAAAAATCAGATTGCAGACGATCTTAACGCAA
>SOPF01028341.1:16441-40275 GCA_012979155.1 Hypericum perforatum | reverse complement strand
CTAGCTGATATAGTTTTAGTGTGTTTGATGGATGCTTAGACAGTAAAATGTGATTTTAGCGTACTTCTCGCAAAGAGAATCGAGTTGTGAAAATTTTGTCAGTTTTAAAATATGTTACATTGTTTTACCAAGCTTTTGATGCATCAATGGAGTTGGTCTGCAATTTGTTCTTCACGTGTTTAAAGCTGCTTGTGATTCCTTTCTAATTTTGATGCTTAAAAGCATTGCATTTGTAGAGAATGTTTTATTGCATTAGTAGTGTTCCATGGAAGCATGAATGCTTTTTTGAACATCCAAGCATAAATATGAAGTCACTTAGGAAATAGAAAAATTTGAAAATTTCAGAATTTAGATTTAGAATGATCGACTCATAATATTGACGTCTCCGAAATGGATACAATTGAATTCATCATGTAGTTCAAATACAACCACGTTGGTTGATGTAAAAACTATTTTCAAGACTACAATGCTGTAAGTTACATTCATCAACACTACTCTTATATAGTTCAATTGCAAATACATGTTATATGACATCACACTGCCAGTTTTGGAGGTACAAAACAACATTTTTGAATCTACCTTATATAAAATTGTATATATTATTAGACTAGCAAATTGTGTTGTGCAGATTGTCTACTACTAGACTTGGTTATAGATTGGAAGATGTAGTTTTAAATCCTCCTAATCAGCTCATAAACTTATAATCAAGTTCTAGCTTTTCTCATCTCCCATTTTGTAAATATTTTGTTTGTTCTTATTCACTCTCTCTTAACCTCCTTCCTCCATCCTGCACCTCCTTCCTCCACTCTTCACCTCCTTAATCCACCCTCCATCTCTACCAAAAATCTCTCCAAAATTGGAGCTTTTATTGGGTTTTAGATCCTCCTATCTTTCTCTTGTCCCCTTTCGTCTAGTCATTTGTTCGACCTTGTCTTCATCCCACCTCTCATCATAGCTCGCCTCAGTTTTTTGTCCCTGTTGCTCACCTCCGGTTGCTGATTCTTCTTCGCAGCTCATTATCCTCGATTGTCGACTTCCTCCCCGATTTACTGTATATATTTCATATTTCATATTTTATGCTTTCTGTTATTTGTTCCTGTGTTGTTAAGTGTTCCGAGCTACACCTGTTTAGTAGTCTCTTCAGGATTTGGTTTCATTGTGTATGCTTTTGCTTGAATCGACCTAGGCTAGTTATGGGATCCATTGCATTTTCGATGCATTTCCTGTGATTGCAGGTGAAAAACCTTGTCTCGGTTGACTCTGGTCGACCACGGCTCTCATTTACGTGCATCTCATATACATTTGAATGTCCACGAGGCTGCGTCTATGACGTTGTTTCGTGGTTATTGGCTGTAGCTTGTATCGGTAAATCTCTGCATTGATCGTTAGCCTTCATAGCTTCACGACCACCCTTGGCTCCTACCCGTGCCACTCTGTGGACCACGGTTTAATTTCGTCTTCTATTTGGTTCTTCTATTATCCATTTTTTTTACTTTTTATATTTTGTAATTCCTTCATACTTAATATAAGCTATGCGCTACTCTTATAAAAAAAATTCTAGCTTTTTTTATAATCTAGCTTTCCTTTATTAAAAACCGTCCCCCAGCTATTCATCAATAAATTAAAATTACGGGTACCAAAAATAACTTTACAAGTTTTGGAGAAAATTTTGGGTGGATTTTTTTTAATGTAATTAATACAATGGACAATTTGACAAGACAGAGGCCAGTCTTTCCCAGTTTTCCAGGAGGACCACCCAGTTTTCCAGGAGTGCCAGTGGTTTCTTACTCTGTAGGACTAGAAATAGGATTATTATTGCTCAAATTAGCGCCATCAATCAATTCGATTTTGAAAATTTGGCGCCAAAGTAGCAAAATCGGTGAATAAAATAATATCTCAATTTCGATTCCCAGCCGCCCCTTTGGTAGCAGCCAAAAAGTACTTGAAAAGACAGTTTTCATTAAATAACTTAAATTGGCTTTTTTATGTTCAGATATATTTTGCACGTGTCTCGGTATTCATGTGCCTTATTGGAAATGTGAATGTTCCGGATAAGAATACGACCATTTAAGTCGACATATGATAACTTTTCTTAAACTCTTGACCCCCCTTTGAATGCATCGAACTAATAGAACGAATACTAAGTGATATATACAAAAAAATATTTGTCCCAAAAAAAAAACATATTAAAATAAAACTTTTAATTTTTAATTTTATTCAGTACAAGAAAATAATATATAGTTTATTATTTGTCCGAAAAAACGCGAGTTATTTTTTCAAGGATTAAAACACAGGAAAGAAAAGTTTCACAAATTGACCAAGTCAAAAGCATAGTATTTAGCCCGTCACCATTTTTTTTCCTGCAAAGTTGGCCTGATGGACCAAGCATTAGTCTTTGTGTTAGGCTTCTTCTGTGAAAGAACAGATAATATAAGCAAATCAAACAATTGAGGCTTATTGTAGCTTAGCCTTGACTTGCAATTTAGTCGGAAAACTGAAATTTGCAGAATGCAAATTTTGGGTTGTGCCCCAAGACGAGGCTAATTCACCAGACCCCTCTGTTTGAACACATCGAGCATGGCCGTGCCGATCTTTGCAGGCGACTCGACCACTGTAACCCCCGCTTCCCGCAGAGTCTTGATCTTGTCTTGCGCTGTTCCTTTTCCGCCGGAAACGATAGCTGCAGTGAAAATTAAGGAGTAGGACAAAGAGAATGGAACAAGTTTAGTCAATGGTCGAAGGAGAAACAGAGAACTATAAAAGACACAAGTTGCAGGAGTGAGATGCCAGAACCATACCTCCTGCGTGACCCATACGACGGCCAGGTGGGGCGGTAAGTCCAGCTATGAATGCGACGATAGGCTTTTCAGTACCGCTTTCCTGCCCATTTCATCAGATTGCAAATTGTTAGCGACCCGAAAAATGGCAAGGGACGACGACTAGTTTCCCTTCTATCAAGCAGTTTGATATACCACCACTGATCACTCACCTTAATGAGAGCTGCAGCATCCTCTTCTGCGGTGCCCCCGATCTCACCAATAAGAATAATTCCTACAGGTGTGTTTTAACATGCATAATCAGACCGAAACCTATTCCTGTCGCTACTTCTAAGTTGAGAAGGTCCACATTTCCACAAAATACTCACTAGAAAAATTCTACGAGGTGGATAGGAGAGTTAGATGAGTGGAAAAAACAAGATGATGGAAAGGCTAACACGATCAACAGATTGGAACATCTTTCCTGCAATCTGACTAGAAAAAACAAACCCTTGAACGAGAAGTTTTGCAAGGACTTTACCTTCTGTCTGAGGATCTACAAGGAACTTCTTCACGCAATCCACAAAATTTGTTCCGTTGAAGGGATCACCACCAATACCGACGCAGGTAGACTGACCAAGGCCCACAGCTGTTGTTTGGAAAACCTAGCCAATGAAATATTCAAATGAAAACAAAATCAATACTTACAACACACATCAAGTTAAATATAGATAGAGCTATGCATCACACAAATTTGACTGATGAGGTGATGCCATTCACTTAGTTAATCTTGGCTGTCAAAAGTATATGAGCGTCAAAGATGAGATCACAACTAAACAGTTACCACCCATTGGTTTCTAAATGTGGTTTCAAGATCCAACAATCACACAGGATCCCGAGCTATTTTCCTAAATCGAAAGAGTCAGCACAAGTGTCCTCCAGAAGTTCAAGTCTAGATAAGTCGGTAGTGGAAAGCTTCAGCATATTAAGCTAAACATGAAGGGTTTAGTTACAATATCCACAAACCCATATTGATCATGAAAGCATCACTAACTAGAATGTTTCGTGAAATCATAAACCTGAGGAGTCTATAATACTTAAATCCGAAAACAGAAGACATCATTCACGAAACAATTAACTAGAGAAATTAATTATTAGCAAAAAGGTTTGGATGATCATCAAATGATGTACTAGAGTAGCCAAGATGCTTGTTCAATAACTGATTAAGCTGTTTCTTAAGACCTATTAAAAGAGACCTCGTGAAGTCAAACAAGAGATGTAATTGATTTCCGAACTTACAGCCTCATAGGTCAGTGTGCCAGATCGAGAAACAATCCCTATCCTCCCTGGCTTGTGAATGTACCCAGGCATGATGCCTATCTTGCATTCCCCAGGTTTGATGATACCAGGGCAATTAGGACCAATCAATCTGGTTTTCGATTGCTTGTTTATTGCAGCCTTAACACGAACCTGCAATTCCCCAACATAGCAACCCATCAAACATGTAGAAATATGAAACTATACAGGGAGCTATAAGCCATTGCATGAGTGACGAACCACAAGCTCAATGTACCATATCATGCTGAGGAATCCCTTCGGTTATGCACACGATCAGATCCAGCTCGGCCTCTAAAGCCTCCATAATAGCTGCAGCAGCAAAAGGTGGAGGAACGTATATCACGGAAGCATTCGCCTTCGTTTCGGCCTTTGCTTCTGCAACCGAGTTAAAAACGGGAAGGCCCAAGTGCTCCGTGCCTCCCTTCTTCGGGGTCACTCCACCAACCTTTTTCCGGAAATGAAAGAATACATAGATCAGATAGTTGCACAGTAAACCAAAACAACAAAACTAAGCACAACTAACAAAAACAAAACCTTTTTTTTTATCTAGATGAAGCTTTCACCTGCCCACCTAATCACCAAACCATTAAATTCCTCACTCAGACAACCAAACTCCAATTTCATTCAATCAGCTTATCTATCCATATCCACTTAGCAGACTATCCGCCAAGCGGGCAGAAATCATTCAGGGAATCACCTATTAGCACTAGCATTACACTGATCCTAATCAACTAAGTAAGAGTTGAAGTTCCCACTCTAAATGCTAGTCGAAACACGAAACCCAAACCATTAGTATCCACATTCCTTTGATCACTGTTTTGCCAGACCCTAAAAGTCTTTTAGTTAGGGATGAGCATCGGATTCAATATCATCGAAAATCCGATTCAGGTTGAACTGGTTCATACGAATCCGAATTCCTATTCAAATTTGTCCTCAGACGAATCATTTTCATAATTCATGTGTTGAGCCCTACTCTTAGTCCCATCTAGTAACAACCCATAATTCAAAAACACAAACAAATCCAAACCCATCACCACAAACCAACAAATATGGAGAATCCATGAACAAAGATCAGATCTTTAACCCCTAAACCACGAAAAGAAACAAGGAAAAGAAAGAAAGATACCATCTTGGTGCCATATTCGATGGCTTGCTCGGTGTGGAAAGTGCCGTTCTTTCCGGTGATCCCTTGGCAGATGACGCGTGTGTTCTTGTCCACGAACACCGCCGGCGGAGGCGGAGGAGCCGCCGCCGCCGCCGCGAAAGGCCGCGACTTCGACAAACGGTGTGACAGAATCCGCGAGTACAATGACGAGATTACCCTTGCCCCTTGTCTTCCCATATTTGTTTTTCCCTAATAAGTAACTGATTTCTAGGTTTTTGTTTCTATGATCTTCGTCTTCAAAGGTTAGCTTAAGATGTACGCCGATGAGTGATTCGAATTGAAGGGTTGACTACAGAGTTTGGTACTTTAACTTTTTGGATGTATCAAATTGAAGCTTAATACTTTTGGTTTATTCAATTAAGTGCTTATTTAAATGATGACATATCATTTTTTGGTCGGAACCGGAAGCATTTGACATGTCATTTAGACATTGTGTTACATTAATCGAATTTGATGTTTTTAGTTAAACTAAATAACTTATTTGATTATATTTAGAAAGAGTTATAAATCATAAATATATTATAAAATGATTATAAACAATATAAAAAACCACCAATTCCACTAAAGACCAACAAACGTCCAAATAAATAAACAAGTTAGAACATTTTTCCTTTCAAAAATAAAATAAAAGGCAACCTTGAATAACATTAAGAAAGGAAAAAAACAACATCGAAAGGTTATACAACACAATGTCTATATACATTATTTGTATTTAGTAAAATTGATACGATATACTTATGTCTTGTAATTTTATTTTTTTATGAAGCTCATAGTTCTACCAAACTCGAACTTATACCCACCTACTAACCCAAATTTCGCAGCTTTTTGGCATTGTCATCCATATCAGCATCAGAGACATACTTACTCCAATACCAGTGTCCCTTCCGCACCATCTTCATCTCCTCAATTGGGACATTCTTAGTCTCAGGTAGGAAGAAGAAGATGAAGTATGTTCATGACCACGACCCACCCGGCGAAGAACACGAACAGACCAAATTTCATGTGGCAAAACATTATCAGGAAGAACTGTCCGATCACGAACGTGAAGAACATGTTGGCCGACACGTTTATGGCTTGTCCTGCTGATTGATCTCCAAGGGGCACATCTCGCTCGCAACTAGCTATCCAAGAGGACCCCACGACCAGGCGAAGGTCGATACGTAGCCGCAGATGAGAAACCCTGGGACGGATGATTCGTTATATGAGAGGTACCCGGATTCTTCTGATCCAAATTTGACTACTATGATGACCGCAATGACTGCCTACAAAATTTTGATTTATGATAGACTTTACAAGGTTAACTTCTGTATTTATTAAATTCTCGTCGGTCCAAATTTGGAGAAACTATAGAAGAATTGACACCATAATGTGGTAATCAAGTATATCTGGCAGATGATCATTTGCCGGCCTCCTTCAAGGAAGAATTGGCACATGAGGGCCTAGCTTTGGGCATGGTGATCATTTCGAATTGAATTGAGTGTTGAATGATATTTTTTCCAAGTGATACAGATTAAAGAACATGCAAATTTTTTTGGGAAAAATTCACTTTAGTACCCTGTGGTTTTACGGTTTGACACTTCGCAACCTGTGTTTCCAAAAACATCCAAAACAGACCTGAGTTTTCAAACAGACTTCACGGGCAGCAGCTCCCTTGCCCGGAAGCAAAACGACGTCGTTTTACGGATGACGGGGCATCCAGCTCTGCGAACTTAAATTTAACACTAAGCTGATGTGTCTTAATTTTTTATTACACAAATGATACCTAATTAGTTTAATATTTTTCAAAACCCCCTTCTTATTTAATTAACCCTAACCCAAATCAATCCCCCTCTTCTTTCTTTTTCCCATCGACCTTCTCCTCCTTTTCTCTCCAATTTACCCCTCCAAACTTTTGACCTTCAGCCTCCGACCTTCCCCTCCCCTCCTCCCGACTTTTGACCTTCAGCCTCCTCTTCCCTCTCTTCGCCCTTCGCCTCTTCCCTTCCCTCCCTCTCTTCGCTTCCCCGCAAAACTCGAGTGGACCTTCCCTGAGAAAACCCAGGTAATCTCTCAATTTCAACGGTTCCCAAGTGATTTACGGTTTGTTAATCTATCGATTTTGTTATACTTTTTTGTTGTTCACCATTATCGACCTTGTTATTATAGCTTATCCTCTGCATGCAATGGATAACGAGATGTTTCGAGTTCGGTTCCACTTCGGGGGAGATTGGGTCGACGACAATGGTGGTAGAAAGTATGTGGGTGGTAAGACTTATGAAACACATCTTGGGTATGAGATAGATTATCTAAGTTTTTGGAGTCTGCACTCATTTTATCACAAAGATTTGGGACTTCCGCGAAATGGGTTTAGAATATGGTTTAGGAGAGAAGGGGTAGATGGTGATGAGGGTTTGGTTGAGGTACTTTCTGACCAGGAAGTGTTGAACATGATAGAATGGCAAACAGGGTATGATTTTACTGATGTGTTTGGTGTGGAAGTTGGAGATAACCATACAAGTGCTGAAGTGTTGAGTAAGCGGTTGGAGGCAACCCTAAAATCAATTCCTACTGTCCTAGAATTACAAGTCGAGGCTGAAGCAAATTGGAGCGATGATAGTGATGCTGAAGGTAGTAAGAACAAGAACAGTATGGATGAACAAGAGTTAAGTGACGATAGTGATGATCCTGATTATGTAGATGAATCTTTCTTATTTGAGAATGAAAGTGAGGATGAATCTTTGGAGGATGAAGCTTTGGGGGATGAACAACTGGAACAAGAAGTGGAGGGTGAACAAGTGATGGAAGAGCAAGTAGAGGCTGACCCTATTGACCCTGTTCAAAGTGAGCCTGTTCAAAGTGAGCCTGTTGTGACCGAGCCTGCCGTGCCTGTTGTGACCGAGCCTGTTCTAGATGACCCTGTTGTGACTGAGCCCCGCGTAGATGAAGTAGAGGAAGAGGATCATGTTATAGTGGGTGATACAGAATTATATGATGTGGTTGACTCAGATGATGATGGAGTTAAAGATTACCCTTGGTTTATTGAGGATGCATATGAGGATGGGACAGTGTCTATATGCGTTGGTATGAAGTTCAAATCTGTGGAAGTTTTTCGACAAGCTCTAAGAACATGGAATATTAACAAAGGATGTGATTGTGAGTTCAAGAAAAATAACAGAGAAGCTGTCCGACTTGTTTGTAAGTATGACTGTGGGTTCAAAGTGCATGCATCGCGTATAAGTGAAGATGGAACATTTCAGATCAAGACTTTGTATGCTGAGCACCAATGTCCCCGTACATATAACAACCACCTAGTGACATCTAGGTATGTTTTTATTCTCAATTTGTTGCGAGGAATTTATATCATTACATGTGGTGAATTGATTTTGTGATAAATTTCAGGTACATCGCGAATAAATTTCTTGAGGACATTCGTGACAATCCAACTTGGACTGTGAGTGCAATGCAGAAAGCTGTTTACAAGAAGTTGAAGGCTGCTGTTTCACTACAACAATGTTATCGAGCAAAGCGAAGGGCTTTGAATCTTATCCATGGCGATGCGAAAGACCAATATTATCGATTACGTGACTATGGTGCCATGATTTTAGCATCAAATGAAGGAAGTCGAGTCAAAATTAACACAAGACATGGGTCCCCTGGATATATCAAGCAAAAGCAGCCCGGAGTAGATCGTGTGTGTTTGGTGCCTCTTCCAGCCGTTCCTCAGTTTCGGTACATGTATGTAAGGTTCGCAGCACAAAAGCGTGCCTTCTTTTCGGGATTGTGGACATTTGTCGGGCTAGATGGATGTTTCTTGAAGGGTGTTATGGGTGGGCAATTACTATCTGCAGTAGCTAAAGATGGCAACGATACCATGTACCCATTAGCGGTTGCAGTTGTTGATGCCGAAGACAAAGCATCTTGGGGCTGGTTTCTACAGAACATAATGGATGACTTTGGACATCCAAGTGATACCAAAATGGTATTTATGTCCGATAAACAAAAGGTAAAGACTTAAATTTGTGTATGCATTTATATAATTCTGCTAGTTTATTTCAGAATTTTTATGCATGTTAACTGGTTGCATTGAAGGGTCTCCAAGAAGCCATGAATTCTCTTATGCCCGGAGTTGAGCATCGCATTTGTGTGAAACATTTATATGCAAATTTTAAGGGCACGTTCAAGGGGCAAGCATTTAAGGACTTGTTATGGCTGGCTGCAACAACAGGGAGCAAAGCAAGGTTTGATGACTGTTTAGACAAGATGAAGAAGTTACCTCAGGGAGAGGATGCTGTCAGTTTTTTAATGAGGAATGATCCAAGATGTTGGTCAAGAAGCCACTTTAGTACATATTGCAAGACAGATCTTGTGGTGAACAACATTAGTGAAGCATTCAACTCGGCTGTCTTAAATGGTCGTGATAAGCCTATTGTTTCAATGTTGGAATGGATTAGAAGGAAGATGATGAAAAGGCTGGTCACACGGAGGACAGAAATGGAGAAGCACGTAGGCGATCTATGCCCAAATATCATTAAGGTAATGAATCGTCTCAAAGCTGAAGCATCTAATTGTCATGCAACCCCTGCTGGTGATAGGAAGTATGAGGTGGATTGCTTTGGATCATCTAGTGTTGTTGATATTGGTGCACAGACTTGCACATGCCGTATGTGGGAAGTAAAGGGTATTCCGTGTAAGCATGCCATAGCTGCTATATATGAACATCGCATGAATCCTGATCAGTTTGTTGATAAGTGCTACTCTAAGGAGACATATATGGCAGTGTATAGCCACTTTATCAATCCATTGCCAAGCAAGGATGAATGGCCAAAGACTGAAGAACAAGATGTGCATCCTCCTATTATTAGGAAACCAACTGGACGACCTAAGAGGAAAAGAAGAAGAGCTGCTGATGAGGCGAAGGCTAATCCGAACAAAGTGTCCCGTGCTGGGGGTAATGTTCGGTGTGGTAATTGTAAACAAGTTGGGCATAACACACGTGGTTGTAAGGCATCCAAAACAGGTGAGACTCCATGGCAAAGGCGACAAAGACTTAAGCTTGCAAAACAGGTTGCTACAACTTCTGCTGCAGCCTCAGAATCATCTGCACAAGCTGGTTCAAAGTCTACTGCAGCCTCCGAATCATCAACAAGAGCTGCCAAGAAGACTGCTGCAACTTCTAGGCCATCGACAAGAGCAAGCAAGAAGACTGCTGCAACTTCTAGGCCATCGACAAGAGCAAGCAAGAAGGCTTCCACTGCTTCTCAACCATCGCAGTTAACACAAGAATGAAGATGTTCGCTTCACCGGCAGTTTATTTTGAAGTGGCAACATTGTGTGTTTGTCACTTGTTGGATTTGCTATATCCACCCATTTTGTAAGGATGATTTGTGGTTGAACCACTTTAGGATGTTTTTTTTCTTTGTGTTGAACTGGTAACAAGTTTAGGCGGTTTTACTTGAAGTGACAACATTGTTTGTTTGTCACTTGGTGGATTTGATGTATCCACCCATTTTGTAAAGATGATTTGTGGCTGAACCACTCTAGGATTGATCTATCTCTCTTTGTGTTGAACTAGTTAATGGCAGAGCACGTTTTATGCCAACTTTTGTCTATTAAACTTTCTGCAGTAAAGGTTTTTAGCAGAAGCAACTTTTTTTAAACTACAACTCTTCTTGGAGAACAACTTAGTTAATACAAAGTCAATTACAAGATGCTTAATACATAAACCACATTACAAGCACACTTAATACAACGATTGTCATGCAAATACATTTCTTCCACTTCAGCTCTTCTTTAAGAAACTTGATAAGCTGATCTTGTTCTTCAATCTGAATTTCTAGCAGAGCACATTTGTCTTCCACTTTCTCAAGTTCCATCTCCAGGACATAAGTCTCCTCTTTCATACTCCTCAAATTAGCTTCTAAATCATCAACGGTAGAAGAGAGAGCTAATACCTGTTCTTTTTTCTGCTTAATAGACGTAAAAAGTGAGGGCAAAAGATCTATTCCCCACTGACAAGGTGGTGGATCTTGCCACATAAAGAA
The DNA here is from genome assembly GCA_012979155.1 of Hypericum perforatum. Classification (NCBI taxonomy): domain Eukaryota; kingdom Viridiplantae; phylum Streptophyta; class Magnoliopsida; order Malpighiales; family Hypericaceae; genus Hypericum; species Hypericum perforatum. The sequence continues at coordinate 28,996 of SOPF01028341.1, read as the reverse complement.
ATTACACTTTTTCTCACCATTTTCATTGTAACGTCCGCATCCGTAGAATCTTCGCCCAGCATTTTGAGATGTTTTCGCCATCTGCAATGTCGAAGGGATACCACAACCACATGTCTTAACCTTACAAATCTCAGAATTCATCACGAAATGAGAGGGGACTTTCAAGGGGAGTCTGGGTTTTTGGGTTTCAAGGGAGAGTGGTTTCACCGGAATGTTGGAAGGCCAGAGGGAGGATAAGGTCGAAGTATAGAAGAGGTTGAAAGGAGAAGAAGGTCGAAGTTTTGGAGGGGCTGGAGGGAGGAGAAGGTCGATGGGAAAAAGAAAGAAGAGGGGGATTGATTTGGGTTAGGGTTAATTAAATAAGAAGGGGGTTTTGAAAAATATTAAACTAATTAGGTATCATTTGTGTAATAAAAAATTAAGACACATCAGCTTAGTGTTAAATTTAAGTTCGCAGAGCTGGATGCTCCGTCATCCGTAAAACGACGTCGTTTTGCTTCCGGGCAAGGGAGCTGCTGCCCGTGAAGTCTGTTTGAAAACTCAGGTCTGTTTTGGATGTTTTTGGAAACACAGGTTGCGAAGTGTCAAACCGTGAAACCACAGGGTACTAAAGTGAACTTTTCCCAATTTTTTTTGCAAAAAATCTTAAAATCACAGGATCAAAATTAAAAAAATCACAAGACCTATCACACGATGAAAATATTATTATCGCAAAAAATAAAAAAATACAAAAACTTAAATTTTATTACCGCATACAAAATATCAGTAGGATGACCCAAATTTCATACCTTACATACTCACTTATTCCTCTCTACATAATCCAAATCCGAGTCTCTTCCTTGGGCCAGATCAACGATTTATTCGCCGAACTTTCTTCCACTCAAAAGCACTGGATCATAAACCCTAAGGTCCGGCCCAGGACGCTTTGGGCCAACCCATAATTGGGACAAGCCTTCCTCCCAAGGCCCAAAAGGCATCAGCTCGTAGCCTTCTCTTGCATTCTTATCCTCGAATCGGTCGGGCCTAAAAATCTTATGGGTTATTCCAGAGATTCGGATCGCTGTGTATGGCCCATACAACCACGACCATCGTAAACGTGCGTGTGCGTGCATGGGTGTAGGCGTGCTGCTTGCGTGCGTGGGTGTGTGTACACGGATCAAAATATATTACGACACTATGTTAGAATTCTATTTGTAGAGTACAAATTAATAACCAAGTCTCTCAAAATTTCTTTTTTAGGACAAATGAATTTTTTTTTCCAAAATGAATAGTAATATAACATTTTTTGTGATGCACTCTTCCGAGGCAAAACAAGCTCGTAGTGATGCTCGAAGTTCCATCTCCGAACATCAATCTTTCGCATAGATGAAGCTCGTGCTCAAAGTATGAATTGTCCGAAGCCATCCTTCGAGTCCAAGAATGTCGCTGTAAGTCATACCGTGTTGCTCGGACTCGGACCAGCAAGCTCTGCAGCTAAATGTAGTTGTGAATTCGATGGCCAATTAATGCTAAATGCTATAAGAATTACGTATCAGTTACCTGTTTCAGAGATGGGATTCTAGTTTGCTATAATTCGGCCAGACACTGATGGAAGATATTTGGACCACATATTACAATATTAGTACCAGAAACAGTGGTCGGCTTTTGAAAGAGATGAACCAACCGACCTTCATGATCACATTTGTAGAAACGGAAGGACTCTCGGTACTAATCAAAATATTGTTCATTGCTAAGGACCCCATGGAAAAAAATACTTGAGTGTTCCTTCAATTTCTTTCAATTGACCTACCTAACCCCGAAAAAGAATAAGATCAATTGTTATATTACATTGTGTTGAAATTGTCTCTCTTTTATTTGCTACTTGTGTTTTCTTTTTCCAGCGTCATGTGTCATTTTTCTTGTCCTTCTAGAAATGTGTTTTGGTCCCCGCCATGAACAATATTTATTTACCAATTAATAGGGATGAGCTACTGGAGTATCTTCCGAGTCATGATGGATATCTCAACAAGATGATTGATTTCCTAGTCGATGGTGTAACACAACGCTAAATGCGATAAAATTTAACCAAACCGCTTTAAATTTTTGAATTGTATATAAAAATTAGAGTAAATTACATCTGGCTTCTTGTAGTTTGAGGTATTTAACGCTGGCCTCCTCGTTATTCGTAATTCGATTAAAAAGGCCCCTAAGTTTGGACAAATTGTACCATGGTCCCTCATGCCAGAATCGGCATTTTTTTCTGGTGAGGAGACACAGAAAATGACTAAAATACCTCTTATATTGAAAAACAAAATCAACCAATCAAACCGAACCCATTCCAACCGAACCCAACCCACTATTCCTCTTCTTCTTCGTTCAAAACAGCTTCTTCCTCGAAGACGATAGAAAAAAGGTGCAGCAAGGGGGTCGGGAAATCATGGATCAGGGGCACCGGAGTGAGCCCAGCTCCGATCTAGGGTTATTTTGTCCACCCGAAGCCAGGAACAGCGACGGCAAGCTCTAGAAGGGCCGACGGCAGTGAAAAGGGATTTCAATCCCTAAATGCGGTGGTAGCGTAAGGGGCTGTCCGTGTGGCCGGAGGAGCGCTGAGGGGAGGTCGGTGTTGGGCTGGGCTCGGCTCAGGCCTTGATGAACCACGGTGGCAGCTAACAGAGAAGAGGCCTCCGATTGATAAAAAATGCGGAAAGGGGGCTGCGTGGAAGCACCTGGCCGAGGATAAGTTCCAGGTGTGGACCGATCAGGGTGGGTTGATCGTAAATAGCGGAGATCGGAGAATAAGAGAAAAAGGCGACAGCCGAGGAGTTTTCAGAGAAGGCCGTAGGCGGCTGTTGAGAGGGTGGCACGACCACCGATGTGTTCGCGTGGAGGAGAGAGGAGGTATTTTTGTAATTTTTTGTTTTTTAGTAGAAGGGTATATTGGTCTTTTTTTGTGCCCCATTGTCGGCAAAATAGGCTGATTCCGACATGAGGGGCCAAATGATACAATTTGTCCAAAGTTAGGGGCTTTTTTAATCGAATTGCGAATAACGAGGGGATCAGCGTTAAATACCCCAAACTTCAGGGGGCCAGATATAATTTACTCTAAAAATTATAAAATGATAGAAGAACGGGTTGATTTTGTAATTCTTCCTTACACGTGTAATCTACTGTTACTACAGTTGTCACAATTTGTTGCATATGGAAAATAGGTTTGGTGCCGAGTTAAATTGGTCGATACCAGTCGTTCGGTGTCGCTCTTACCTTTCGAACTGTCTCCTGTTAGGGAGTTCAATCGTTTGTCGGCAACAGTTGAGTTCCATTTGTGTTGTAGTCATTTTAAGGATACTTAAGTCAAAAGATTTCCCAGATCTATTCCAAATTTTTTGATATTCTTGTCTGGCCATCCATTTCTGTCATTTTAAGGATACTGAAGTCAAAGATTTCCGAGATCTATTCCGAAAGTTTTTGATATTCTTGTCTGGCCATGGATTTCATAGAATAATTAGGAGTCCAGATTACATGGGGATTATATGTTGTAAGGGTATAATAATATTTACCTGCTTGTACCAAAATAGGGAGGCATTAAAGGGTATAATAATATTTACCTGCTTGTACCAAAATAGGGAGGCATTAAAGAATATATGTAATCGCTAAAATTTTGTTATAAAATATGTAACTACCAAATCATTCAAAAAATCAATCTCTAAAATAATACATCCCACGTTTTTTTTGAAAAAAATATATCATTCAAAAAATTACACCCCCATGTAACCGCCGAAACAATAACCCTATGTTTTTCCTCCTTCGCCGACCCATCACCATCACCACCACCATCACCGTCGCCGACTCATGGTAATACATATGCCCAAATATTGGTACCTCTAGTCTCTAATATTGGTACCTTCTGTCGTCAGTATTGGTACCTTTGTCATTTAAGATTGGTACCAACACAGGTTCCAACATCACTGAACAAGGGTACCAACATTCCATATAACAGGTACCAACATTGCATATAACATGTACCAACATTGTACCTCCAAAATATTACAACCAAAATCAAACGTCCTATTAGCATAAAATAATTACACCAACCCATATTACATAGTATAGGTACCAGTATTGTAGAACAAAGGTACCAATATTGTATAGTACATGTACCAATATTATAGTAACGGAGTACCAATATTGTACCGGCACCAATATTACAGTAACGAGATACCAATATTACGATAACAGAGTACCAATATTACATTAATGAGGTTCCAATATTACAGTAACGAGGTACCAATATTATCATATCGTCAAGAATCTACAGATTACAGGAATTGGGACGGGAGCATGTATAATTTACCTTCTCATATCCACCCCTCCTTGTAACCTCCATGTATAGAAGCTCTTTCTCTCGGATCATAGGGATCCCAAATAAACCAAGTTGGTAGGGGTGTTTTTAATTCATTTGTTTCGGCCGCGGCCAAGGTGGTTTATTTATTTGTTTCGTTGGGGGTAGACCTGACCATTGTTAAAATCCAATTCATAATTCGACATACTTCGATTCGTTCAAAATTTGATTCGATTCGTCCAAAATTTGATTCCAATTCGTTATGAGACGAATTGAATAAGAATTATAATTTTTATAATTCGTCAAACCGGAGAATTTAATTCGAATTCATAATATATATATATATATATATGTATATTTGTGTGTGTATATATATGTGTGTGTTTGTTAAAAAATGGAGAAGAGAGAGAAATAACAAAAACAAATTGGACCATTTTTTTTTGCCGCGGAAAAGATGGGAAGAGGTGGTGGGTTTGAAATTATTGAAGGAGAGGGGTTTTTTCGAAGGAAAGAGGGAAAAAGGGATTGAAATTTAAAAAATTGGGATGGAGGGGAAGGGCAAAGAAGGTAAAAAGGGGGATTGATATTTAAAAAATTGGGCTGAATGAGAGGGGCCCAAAAGGCTAATAGAAATTACTATTTTTGTCGGTTTGTATTTTATTTTTTAAATAAATTAACAAATATTACAAATTATTCCTAAAATTTACTAATTATATATATTAGTCATATTTATCATATAATTTTAACTATATAAAATACTAAATTTAAAACATTAAATTTTAAGACTTTAAATTGCAAATCCTAAACCCTAAAATTCCAAATCTTAAAATTTTAAACCCTAAATACTTAAAACCTCAAAACCTAAACCCTAAGACCATAAACCCTAAATCTTTAAATTCCAAATCTCAAACCCTACGAACCTTAAACCTTAAACTCCAAACCATAAACCTTAAATCCCAAAGTTTATACCTTACAATCCCAAACATCTTAAAACCACAAATTCTAACCCTTACAATCTCAAATCTCAAACCCTAAAACCTTAAACTCCAAACCATAAACACTAAACGTTAAAACCTTACACTCTAAACTTTGAACTATAGTCAATTTAATTTTGTATATTAAATATAAACCCGGACTTTAGTTTATTTATTTTCCAAAAAAACATTCAATGCTTATTCAAACTAATTTGAATTCGATCGAATTTGACTATAATTTGACTATAATTCGATAATTAATAATTTGAATTCGATTCGTCCTTAGATGAATCGAATACGATTTAAGATTTTATAAATTCGAATTTGACCAAATTCGACAAATGGTCACGTCTAGTTGGGAGTAGGAGAGGTTATTCATTTATTTCAACGGCGGCCAGGGGGTTTTTTTTGATGGATTTATTTCGACGACGGAGTGGAGATAGGGTTTGTTTATTGATAATACAGAGAAAATTAAGGATAAATGTAATTTTTAAATTAAATGTAGATAGAGTAAATCACGAGATCATATTTAAAAATTAGGTGTGATAAGGAAATTATAGATAATTAGAGATTCACTTTATTAGTCTAGTACCAATTTTACCCTCAAACATAATAACCGTTAGATTAAAATTTTAAGTTCAAAATTTTCATCCAATGGACTAAAAGTAATCCCCATGATGACATCCCCATATAATCCAATGCCAATAATTAACTTTCACACTCTCATAATTTTTGTGTTAAAAAAAAAAACTTAAATGATGAGTAAATAAATTCTTCACACTAATAAATAAATTAACCACGCTAATGTCATTGGTGCAAGTACCTTCCAAAATCTTTTCCAGGGAAAGTTCATTATTTGACGTGAATCATGGTTCATCATAATCTAGGATGGCAATTCACTTTGACTATAAGTTATTGATTATAATATAACAGGTGAGAGAGCTTTCCTTTGTGGTACAGCTCAGCAATATCTTTGCTACATTGTATTTAAAAGAGGAAGACTTCTGCTCTCTGAGCAAAATAAAACATTGTAACAAATGAACATATTACGAACTCCTAAAACCGTTCTACATTAATTGATTCGATTCGATTAGCTTACTAACTCGTGTGATGGCCTCGTCTTCTTTTTCGTGTCAACTTTCGGGTTCCATAGTCAACTCCACCAGTGATGGCGTGTACTTGAGCTACAGAGCTCGTAAAACAAGATACAATCTGGTTGATCATATCCAATACAGGTTAGCAGCGGCAAAGATACCTCTACTGGTTGTTCATGATGATGAGAAGGGGAGGGAAAGCTCAATGTCGAAAGCCATTTTGACGTCAAGGGTCTGCTTGGTTGTGCTGTCCCCGGACTACGCTTCTTCAAAGTGGTGCTTGGATGAGCTGAGCAGAATCATGGAATGTAAGCATAAGATGGAAAGTAGAATAGTTGTGCCTGTCTTCGACGGGGATGATCCCTCCGGTGCGGATTTTGGAGAAGCCTTAGTGAGGAGGATGCATGGACAAGAAAATGTTCCAATGGAAAGGATGATGAAATGGAAAGAAGCTCTGATGGAAGCTGCGAATTTACCTGGATGGGATGTCCGAGGCCGGTATGGTCCCTGTTGCTTTATCTGCTACCTGTACAGTCCTGGAATGTATGCATGATCTCCATGTTGTTTATTATTGAATAACTCCCTCTAATTGTTCCTTGTTCACCAATGTAACAGGGATGAAGCAGCCTCAGCTCAGCTAATTGTTAGGGACATTTCGGATAAGTTGATCACTGCTGAATCATCAATTTATGCCGGTACCGTGTTTGGAATAGCTCCCACGATAAAGGAAATACAACAGCTCCTTGATTTGAGGTCCGATGTTGTCCGGAAAATAGGAATCTGGGGAATGGGGGGCGTGGGGAAGACAACCCTAGCTAAAGTCATCTTCGAGAGCATATGCAACGAGTTCGAAGCAAGCTGCTTCGTTGAGAATGTAAGGGAGATTATAATAAAGCATGGTATGGAATCACTGGAAAGAAACATCCTGTCTCAGTTGGTTCTATGGGATAGAAAGCAAAATGAGTGGTCTAAACAACAAGGTTCTTACCTGACAAAGGACATGCTCAAGAAGAAAAGGACTCTTCTTGTGCTTGATGACGTCGATAGCAGCGATCCTTTGCAACTCTTTAGTGGACCTGGTTGGTTTGGTCCAGGAAGCAGGGTCATTATAACCACTCGCGACATGCAGTATCTATGTGATGCGGAAGCTGTATGTTCTATTTCTCCGTTAGCAGATGATGCAGCGCTTCAACATTTCAGTTGGCATGCTTTTAGAAGGAACCAACCAGCTAATGACTACTTGCAGATTTCTGAGAAATTTGTATCATATGCCAAAGGCCATCCCTTGGCTTTGGCAGTATTGGGTTCTCACCTTTCCAACCAGAGCCTCACAGAGTGGCACACTGCACTTGGAAACTTGCAGAGATCTCCTGACATGCAAATTCTTGAGGTACTGGAACAAAGTATAAAAGGATTAGACACGGATGAGAAGGAAGCATTCCTAGACATTGCTTGCTTTCTCGATGGGGAGGAGTTGGATATTGCAAGGAACATTTTGGTTGCACGTGGCCTTCACGCAGATTGGACGATCCGGGTTCTCAAGGACAAAGCTCTTGTAAGAATCACAGATTCCAAATTGTCTATGCATGACTTGGTAAGCGAAATGGGGAAGAATATCGTGCAGAAAGAATCCGCACAGCCTGACAGACGTAGTCGGTTGTGGCTAGCTGAGGATATCTGTCATACACTAACGAAACGAAGGGTAAAAGCTTATTTTTGCAGATCCTCATTGTATTAACCTACTGCATTCAAAGTCAGTCAGCCCATTCTACTTCTATTTGCAGGTGAGCCAGCAGGTTGAAGCAATTTGCTTAGACTTGTCACATATAAGGACAATGGTCTTACCTTCTGGTGCTTTTCAGTGGATTCCTAAGCTTAAGTTGCTCAGATTCTATGATTCTCAGTCTACTGGACATCCCCACAATTTGCAACTTCCTCAAGGCCTCCATTATCTTCCCGAGGAGTTAAGGTTTCTGCATTGGGTTGCATTTCCTTTAGAGACATTACCATTGGCCTTTTCCCCAACAAATCTTGTGGAGCTTCATATGCCTTTCAGTAAACTTAAAGAACTGTGGGCAACAAAGCAGGTACTGATCAGTTAGCTAGGAGGTTTCTGAACCGATGATTGAACTAAAAACTCTCTTGTTCTGTTGTTGTTATTGTTTATGTCCAGCTCATCTTCTGGGGAATGGATAGTTTGAAGATAGCTAAAACTCAAGATTCTGTCTTCTTTGCTTTGTCTTCTTTTTGAAGATGCAGCTAACTTGATGTTAATGTGTCTAACTGTGTGTTTATTTTGCTATCATAACAGTGTGTCCCGAATCTGAGATTGATTGACCTCAGTCACTCAAATTTAACAAGAACTCCGGAGCTGTTACAAGCTGAGGCCATAGAGAGAATATATCTGAATGACTGCAAGAACTTGGTTGATGTCTCATCCATCCGCTATTTCACAAATCTTCAGCATCTAGATCTTAGAGGTTGCACGAATCTCCGGAAGCTTCCACAAATGAAGCGTTGTGGGAAGCTAATCAACCTTAACCTTTCCAACTGCTCAAGTCTAAGAAAACTTCCAGAACTCCCAGGGAACATCAAATACTTGTATCTGGCTAGGCTTCCGATAAAAGAGTTGCATCCTTCCGTGGAGCATCTCTTTAACCTTGTTGAATTAGATGTTGGACAGTGCATAAAGCTCAGACATTTTCCCACGAGCATCTGCAAGTTTACATCGCTCAAGAAGCTCGTCGTCTCTGGCAGCCCTCAGATAAATTGCCACGACTTGTTGAAAGAATTGCAAGATGAAAATATCCTACAGGAATCTGATTTCAAGCACAGTAAGCACGTTTGGCTAGAGGATCTCGGCCTCATCCTGCAAGCATTTTCAGACATGGTAAAGACTTAGCAGATGATTCAGTAAAGTAATCTTCCAACTTATGCCAAAATATAACGAGTCTCATACAAATCAACCTATATTTCTACTCTCTTAACAGGACAACATGGAGTGGTTTCTTCTTTACACGAGCATAATTCTGGAGGGAACGTCTGCGGTTTTCGAGCAACTGCAATATTCCCTCTTGGGATTGGTGATGGCAGCACTGGGCTTGCTTCTGTGTCTGGTGGAACTGGCTTGCAAACTGAAGAAGGAGCATGCTACATTCGAGTACAAAGGCTGCCTGCCTTGGTTCTACAGTAGATACCCAAAGCATAAGCTGTTTGGAAGCACAACTGAGTACTTTGGATTGGGTGCTTCAATTTGGCAAGTTTTCCATTCCACAATGGGCTACCTATATGCTAGGAGGAGCTTGCATCATCCTATCCAAATGACCATCGTAATGTTCATGTTTTGTCTATGCCAGCTTATAGCTAAACTCATCAAGAAGTACTCGAAACCAGACCCAGAACTCGAAGTAGTCATTGTACAGCTTTAGTATTCCATTGGTATTTGATGCATCCCAATTTCAATGGCCCTGCCACTAGCCATTTTTGGTTGTCAAACAGCTACTGCCTTCGTCGAAATCTTGGCTTTTCACTCAAATGATTGATTTATCTCCTGATTTCTTAACACCCTGATGGCCAGCAACTGAACAACACAGAAATGAGATAAACACAATCCAGGCGACAGGATCAACAAAGGAACTCACTTGACATTAGAGTTGTCCAAGAACTCAATTGTACCATCGCCTCGCCGAAGCTGTTGACCCACCTAAACCCTACAGGAACAATCAAAACAAAACATGAACACTAATCACCAGAAGCAATCGAACCCATTTCCAGAAACACAACAAAATGAGATTAAGCCAAGTTATTTAAGCATTCCAGCATCCCAGACTAATGGAAATCTATAAGAAAAACAACAGAACACAAGAAGCAACCAAAACCCATTTCCAGAAACACATTAAAACGAGTTAAAGTCGAGTTCTTGTAGCATTCCACCATTCAACTTCCCTGTAAATTAGAAAGAAAAAAAAACAAAGAAACAAAAAACAAAATTCTCTCACGATTCCCCAACCATGCCTTTTTTTATATCAATTATTGTTTGCCTGGATGAACTAATTCAATTTCCGAATCAATCATTTAAAAGGTCGCAAAATTTAAATCAAAATTTATTTAAACTATAACAACTTTGTAGCGCTTTCTTTATTCAGCTAAAACAGAAACAACCGAACGAACAAGTGTGGACAAGTATACTATATTGTATACATTCATAAGTGCTTAACATTAGGCATTTCAACTTACTATATGTTGCAATTTTATTCATAAGTACATATCACCTATAATAACACCAAGATAAAAGTCTATTCAAACATCAACGCTAATTACATAAAACTTTATCTTAAGGTTAAATTATGAAAATCTTTGATTTATTGAAAGTAACTTCCTTTTGCTTTATTGAAAAAGAAAATGGTGGCATATGCAGCATATCTGATGGTTGGTAGGTGCTTTTGGATTCCATATTTATGTATGCAGAAGCTCCCATCCAGATTAACTTGGGAAATTCTGGATGAGCTCGAAACCGTGTCGACCTTCTATTTGTCGTGGGCCTTCCCCATAGACCATGGTTCCAACACTTCTCTTGGAATTTGTTTAGACATCCTCCAGCCTCTTGATGCAGATTGTTGCTATGTTCTCCTTTCGCTATTCCTCTACGTTGCAAGATATGTCCTCGTGACCTCTGCAAAACAGAGAAAACCAACTTTTTCTCAAGTTTTGTACATAAACATGAAATCATAGAATAAGAGTGCAATTTTTTGCTCTAAGCGTTGTAATCCGAAAATTGCATAGATGTTTTCCAACCAATAGGAAAGATAAAAATTCCCGCTCAAGCAAAAGAAAATGAAATGGCTGTGTAATGCGCAAGAAAGCAAAAATATTCTGAAGTATAATAGTTAGGAATGCTTACAGTTCCCCAAATCACCAGGCATGGAGTTGCATTGACACATTATTGGATATAGATGTACTGTAGTTTGCCAAAACAAGATCAAATTTGTAAAATCATAACATACATTTTCACTCCTCTTTTACTTTTGCCAATTCCAAGACATGATTTTAGCTCTTCCATGCTTAAAGCATCCACAAGGTCAAACGACAAATCAATCATTTATCAAACGACAAAGATCTCGACAAAAACAGAAGCTGTTTGACAGCAAAAATGGCTAGTGGCAATTTAAATTGTTATGTATCGAGTACCAATGATATTACTAACGCTGTACAATGATTCCTTCAAGCTCTGGGTCTGGTTTCGAGTTCTTCTCGATGAGTTTAGCTATAAGCTGGCTTAGACAAAACATGAACATTACGATGGTCATTTGGATAGGATTTTGCAAGTTCCTCCTGGCATATAGGTAGCCTATGGCGGAGTGGAAAACTTGCCAAATTGCAGCACCCAATCCGAAGAATTCAATGGTGCTTCCAAACAGCTTATGCTTTGGGTATGTACTGTAGAACCAAGGCAGACAGCCTTTGTACTCGAATGTAGCATGCTCCTTCTTCAGTTTGCAAGCCAGTTCCACCAGACACAGAAGCAAACCCAGTGCTGCCATCACCAAGCCCAAGAGGGACAATTGCAGTTGCTCGAAAACTGCAGACGTTCCCTCCAGAATTATGCTCGTGTAAAGAAGAAACCACTCCATGTTCTCCTGTTACAAGAATAGAAATATATGTTGATTTGTATAAGACTGATTATATTTTGGCATAAGTTGGAAGATTACTTTACTGAATCATCTTTTATATCCTTACCATGTTTGAAAATGTTTGCAGGATGAGCAGGATGACCCTGAGATACTCCAGCGAACCATGCTTGCCGAGCTTGAGATCAGATTCCTGTTGGATATTTTCATCCTGCGATTCTTTCAACAAAATTTCCTGCAAATTAGTACTCGAATATTGCAGCCTGTCAAAAATTTGATTTCTTCTTGAATTAATACCTTGAATGAACTGGCGGCCTTGGATATAAGAACTGGCGGCCTTGGATACAAGAACTGCAACCCTCAGCTTCTCCTGCGGAATCCGTGTCAGGGAAAAACCGGTCTATTTACATAATGTGACTGAACCTTGCATGCGAAAGATCATAAATTTACGACTATACTATTCGTCCATAATCTACGCGAGATCCATATCCTACCCAAAACCGTATGATCACAACATGCCATGAATATCTTTAGAGCGATTG
>SOPF01028341.1:0-12795 GCA_012979155.1 Hypericum perforatum | reverse complement strand
GTTCTTTCAGGATGTGTGCCCGAAAAGAAGGTGCACCTTGTTGGTATAGATAGTAACAATCAAATCACTTAAGCCTTTCACACAGTACATATACGGGGTATCACAGATACAATATTCTTAGAAACCTGCACGTAGTCATCAGTTGGTTGGTTCCTTCTGAAAGCATGCCAACTGAAAAGTTGAAGAGCTGCGTCGTCCTCCTCCAACGGAGTAACTAATGGAAGATATCCCAGCCACCATAAGATCCGGAATTCACTGGCGAATCTTCTCCAATATGGAAAGTCCAGCCAGACATTATTCTTCGCAAATCAAGTCCCTGATCCACGCCTCTAACGGATCCCCGATTCTCAGCAACTGCCATAACAATCACCTGTACAATTGTAACTGTAAACGTGAGAAATGTGTATAAATGTAAACCATGTATATGCAATAAGAATTACTGAGAATTAAAACCTTTCATGGTATCAGAGCCATAAACTCTAATCGAGAAAGAAAAAAAAAATTCAGTCCACTCTCAATTTGAAATCCAATTCAATGGCAGCTCCGTCCAACTTCCCTACCCTTCCCAACCCTTTTAACCAACTTCCAGAGAAGCTAACTTCCCAAAATTACCTCACTTGGAGAGCTCAAATGGAGCCCTTGCTCCACAGTTATGATCTTTATGAGCACGTTGATGGAAGTCTCTCGCAGCCAGACAAAACAATTGCTGCCACAACCCCCGAAGGCCCTGCTGCTCCCAACCCGGAGTACAAACCTTGGTTCAAACAAGACCAACGTGCTGTGACTCTTCTCAATTCTTCTGTTACCAGCACAATTCTTCCTCAACTGGTTGGTTGTAAGACTGCCAAGGAGATATGGGATCGTCTCCAGCGGATCTACGGCTCTGGATCTCCTCATCAAATTCAACGCCTTAAGAAAAGTTTCTATGTTCTCAAGAAAGGATCTGACAGTGTTGAAGCCTATCTCACTCGTGCCAAGGCGATCACTGATCAATTAGCGGCATTCGGCGAGCCTGTGTCTGAACGCGACCTTACTGAACGTTATTCATGGACTTGATGATGCTTTCCGCCCATTCGCTAGGTCCGTCGAGCTCCGTTCCGAGCCACTGTCCATCGACGACCTCCACTCTCTTTTGCTCAACGAGGAACAAAACCTCCAGAGCCCAGTTCCACCAGTGTCTCTTGTTCCCTCTGTCAATTATGGTGCAAAAACGGCTTCTCGCGGTGCTTCTGGTGGACGTGGAAGTCGCGGTGGAAATGGCCGTGGTCGCTGGACTTTTCCTTTGCAGGCTCGACGTGGCAATGCCACTGGATATGGTTATAATCAAGGAAGCATAGGGATTTTGGGGCCAGGGCCAAATTCAAGATCCCAGGAAAGAGCACGTGGACCTCAGGCTAATTGGAGCCCATCAGATGACACACAGTGTCACAATTGTCACGGGTATGGTCATTTAGCCCGAAATTGCTCATCGCAACGGTTTGGACAGAATAAGTCAGGAGGGCCTCAGGTCAATCATACGACATCACCTCAGGGGTCCCCGTGGGTATTGGATTCTGGAACGACGCATCATGTAACGTCGGATCTCAACAATCTCCAACTTCATTCCGAGTATAACGGTCCCGAGGAAGTTCAATTCGGTAATGGTCAAAAACTCCCTATCTCTCACATTGGTGTCATGAAATTTCCTTTGTCTAAATCATCGGTCTCCTTACAAAATGTTCTTTGTGTTCCAAAGTGCTGCACTAACCTCATTTCTCTTAGTGCACTAACCAGAGACAACAATGTTATTGTCGAATTTGTTGGTGATCATTTTTTTGTTAAGAATCAGGTGACGAGGGAGATTTTACATCAAGGCCGGAATGATGGTGGTCTCTATCCGATTCAAAGCACCTTGGTCCACTCTTCTCCACAAGTTTATTCTGCTTCAGTTCCTTCAATAAGTCTTTGGCACCAGCGTCTAGGTCACGCTCATTATGATGCCGTTAAAACTGCACTTCGTTCGCAGTCCCTTCCCTTTTCGAATAAACGGCTTACCAATCTCTGTCATGGTTGCAGTGTAGGAAAGATTCACAAGTTACCATTCCCTGTATCTTCCTACCAAGCAACAGGCCCATTGGACCTGGTTTGTAGTGATGTTTGGGGGCCTTTCCCGATTAAATCTATTGATGGCTTTTCATATTATGTAGTATTCTACGATCATTTCAGCAAATATGTGTGGCTATATTTCTTAAGACGCAAATCTGACCTGTTTGATACCTTTGTCCAATTTCGTACCCAGGTAGAAAAATATTTTGGTAGGCCAATTAAAATGTTCCAATCCGATTGGGGAGGCGAATTTCAAGCTCTTACCAAATATTTTCAAACACATGGGATCCTACATCGGGTATCTTGCCCTTATACACCAGAACAGAACGGCTGTGCAGAACGCAAGCACCGCCATATTGTTGAAACTGGTCTATCCATCATGTATCATGCATCAATTCCACAACACTTTTGGTCACTTATTTTTGATTCGGCTGCTTATATTATTAATCGCACACCTACATCCTTATTGCATAATCATTCCCCGTACGAGCATCTTTTTGGTGACCACCCAAAACTGACCCATCTTCGTGTTATAGGTTGTCTATGTTATCCATGGTTACGACCAATAACCAAAAATAAACTTGAACCCCGATCCTCTCCGTGCGTCTTTATGGGATATAGCCGCCAACATAAGGGTTATCGCTGTTATGATTTGAAAAGCCATAAGATTCACATCTCTCGCCATGTGCTATTTGACGAATCAGTTTTCCCTTTTGCAGATCCGAAATACATGAAATGTCGAGCCCAATCCAATACCCCCGCTGACCCCACGTTGTTTGATCTCGGCCCTCTCCACTTCTACTTTCCACCAGTCCAGCCTACACTTCCTTCAGAGCCTATGTGCACGGGCCCAACTCCAGAGTCAACTATAACTCAGCCCACAGGCCCACAAGAACAAATAAGCCACCCTCAAGCTGCGGCAGCCAACCCTCGTCCTCTGATAGTCTATCATCGGCGACCTATTGCCGTAAACTCGACGCCGATGGCTCCACCATCAGTACCACCGGCTGTTGGTAGCCACCCCATGCTCACTCGATCAAAGAGTAAGATGCTCAACCGGCCTCAAGCAAACAATGTAACGAAGACAGACCCGGCATCAACACCGACCTGTTTCTCCAAAGCTGTAACAGATCCAAAGTGGCGAGCAGCCATGTCCGAAGAGATTCATGCTCTTCTTGCCAACCACACATGGACACTAGTCCCTCAGTCACAAGCACCGAATGTCATAGACAATAAATGGGTCTACCGTATTAAACAGAAACCTGACGGCACAATTGACAGATACAAGGCTCGGCTGGTGGCGAAAGGATTCCAACAACGACCAGGAATCGACTATTCAGATACGTTCAGTCCTGTGATAAAGCTGGCTACAGTTCGTTTAGTGCTTAGCATTGCAGTATCTAATGGGTGGCCGATACGTCAGCTCGACGTGTCAAATGCGTTCCTTCACGGAAATCTTCAAAAGGCAGTTTATATGCGGCAACCTCAAGGTTTTGTTCATCCTGACTTTCCTTCTCATGTCTGTCGGTTGATCAAATCCATCTACGGTCTAAAATAAGCACCGCGTGTGTGGTTCTCCTGCCTCAAAACTGCGCTCTCAAAGTTTGGCTTCTGTGGGTCAAAAACAGATACGTCTCTCTTTTATTATGCTCACGGTGGAACAAGGCTGTTTGTCCTATTATATGTTGATGACATAATTGTTACAGGAAACAACAAAGCACTACTTGATCGGTTGCTCAAATTCTTACAACAGCAATTTCAAATCAAAGACTTGGGTAGATTAAATTACTTCCTAGGAGTGGAAGTCTCATGGCACAAAACTGGCTTGCATCTTTCTCAAAGAAAATACATCAATGACATTCTCACTAAGGCAAAGATGCTTGATTGCAACCAGATGTCAACACCAGCAGTTCCAGTACACAGTGAATCTGGTAATAATAAAGACTGTGATCCTCTACTATACAGACAAATTGTCGGCAGTTTACAATACTTGGGCATCACCCGTCCTGAACTAGCATTTGCGGTAGGTCGGGCCTCTCAATCAATGCATGATCCGACACCTGCAAGCTGGGCTCGAGTAAAACGAATTCTAAGATACTTGAAAGGGACACCGCACCATGGTCTTCATTTACGCCGAGACGCGGCCAACAATCTCTTTGGCTTCAGCGATGCAGACTGGGCGAATGATCCTAATGACCGACGCTCCACCACTGGCTACGCGGTCTTCCTAGGTCCAAATCTTATCTCATGGGCATCCCGCAAGCAAAAATCAGTTTCTCGCTCATCTACAGAGGCGGAATATCGAGCTGTTGCAACTGTGGCATCTGAAATTATATGGCTGCAGTCCTTGCTTAATGAGATCAAGCTTCCTTGTTGCTCGTCCCCGGTCATCTGGTGCGATAATCTTGGTGCCACTTACCTCTCCGCGAACCCGGTGTTTCATAGTCGATCCAAACATATGGAAATCGACTTCCATTTCGTTCGTGAGCGTGTTGCAGATGGACGACTCACAGTACGCTACATCTCGACCAAGGACCAAATAGCAGATGTTTTGACAAAGCCCCTTCATCGCCTGCGCTTCACTGAACTACGAGGCAAGCTGACGGTTGGTCCACCACCGTCAACTTGAGGGGGCGTAATGGAAGATATCCCAGCCACCATAAGATCCGGAATTCACTGGCGAATCTTCTCCAATATGGAAAGTCCAGCCAGACATTATTCTTCGCAAATCAAGTCCCTGATCCACGCCTCTAACGGATCCCCGATTCTCAGCAACTGCCATAACAATCACCTGTACAATTGTAACTGTAAACGTGAGAAATGTGTATAAATGTAAACCATGTATATGCAATAAGAATTACTGAGAATTAAAACCTTTCAGTAACATCACATAAACCATCAGCTCCATGCAACAACTGTCTGTCTCGGGTGGTTATAATGACCCTGCTTCCTGGACCAAACCAACCAGGTCCACTAAAGAGTTCCAGAGGCTCTCTGCTATCGACGTCATCGAGCACAAGCAAGGTCTTTTTCTGCTTCATCATGTCCTTTGTCAGGTAAGAACTTTGTTGTTCAGACCACGTGTTTTGCTCTCTATCCCGGAGAACCAACTCCGATAGGAGGTTTCTTTCCAGTGATTGCATACCATGCTTTATTATAGTGTCACCTACTCAATGAAGCAACTTGCTTCGAACTCATTGCGGATGCTCTCGAAGATGACTTTGGCTAGGGTTGTCTTCCCCACTCCCCCCACTCCCCAGATTCCTATTGTCCGGACATCATCAGACCTTAAATCGAGGAGCTGATGTACTTCCTTTATCTTGGGAGCTAGTCCAAACACGTTACCAAGCGAATAAGCAGTGATCAACTTATCCGTAATGTCCCTAACAATGAGTTGAGCTAAATCTGCTTCATCCCTGTTACGTTAATAAACAACGAGAGAAGACGAAACAATCAGAGGGGATATCCAATGAAATGGGACATACATGCCAGGACCATACAAGAACCACATAAAGCAACAGGGACATACCAGCCTTGAACATGCCATCCAGGTAAAGTAACAACTTCCGTCAGAGCTTCCTGCCATCTGATCATCCTTTCCTCAGGAACATCTTGTCTATGGCTCGCCAAGGCTTCTCCAAAATCTGCACCAGAAGGATTAACCCCGTCGAAGACCGGCACAACTATACTCCCCATCTCATGCTTACATTCCATGATCCTGCTCAGCTCATCCAAGCAGCACTTTGAAGAAGCGTAGTCCGGAGACAGCACGACCAAGCAGATCCTTGATCTTGAAATGGCTTTGAAGATCGCGTGCCGGACGGAGCTTTCAACGAGATCATCAATAAAGATCGATATCTTTGCCTCTGCTAACCTGTATCGGATATGATCAACCAGATTGTCTCTGGTTTTACCAACCGTGTAGCTCAAGAACACGTCATAATCAAACGTACCACCGATGCCAGTGGTTATGGAACCCGAAAGTTGACTTGATGAAGAGGCCATAACACGAGTTGGCTAGTCAATTTAGAACTGATTTGGAGCTTGGAACCTGTTGATTTTTCTGTGGGAATGGAGTCTTAAACTCGTTATCTCATTAAAAGCTAAGGAACTTGCAAAGTATTTACTCTGCACTTTCCTCCGCCAGCCACCAAACTCGTCTCCTATTAAATATTTCTCAAGTCAACTGTGTAAGTCTTGATGAACTATACCATAGAAGAAAAACGCTCACCAATTAACCAATAAGAAATTTCCTCATAATAAAAAAACTAGCGGTGTGCAAATAGTATTAACATTCCCAAAATTCTATTTTTTTTTAATTCAAGATTTTGGGATGAAATTGTTTAGATTGGGATGTTATTCGACTAGAATTTTTCAAACAATTTGAAAATTTTAGTATCCGTTAGTAATTCAGGATTTATTGAAAATTTATCAAGTATATTAAATTATAATTTTTTATGTTTACAAAGAACCTTCTCTCGAACCTCTTACTTCCTTTCATTCGAGACCTGAGTCCTGACTTCCTCCACTAATAAAAAAATACACTCAGCCTCAATCCTCTTTGTTGACCGTTCCTCACCTACTAGGGCCACTTCCACTGCTCCGCCCCAACCTCCAATCATCAGTCCGCTTACCTGAGTCGCGACTTGTCTTCTCGGGTGAGTTTTTCTGTGTCAAACCTTATTTTAAATTTGTAAATATATATTAGGATTTTAAAGTTATAACTTTCAAATAAGAGTTTATTTGATTTTTTTTTGAATTTTTGGGATTATATTTTTTGATTTCAATATGGTCACTTTATTTGAAATTATTATTTTGCAATAACTACATACATAAACTGAATTAACCAACTAATTCTTTTGTAATATTTTAATACCTAACTGTGTCAATTAATACAAATTTGATTGTGCGAAAGTAGGTGAAGAAAAATAATGCAAGAGTCATGCTGAATTTAACCTCATTCCAAGGGAATTGACCTGACACGTCCAATCTCCAAACGAAATAAATTTAAATAATACAAGTAACGTTACGAAATTCGAGCTTCGGAAATTGCGAGATTAAAAACATCCATCAATAATCTTTATTTATCGGGTGTGAGAGAGACCATCGTAAGATTTTCTGGTTACAAGCAAGCAACTTCTACGACAGTTTCTAATTAAAGGAGTTCATCTCTGAGCTGAGAGATGTTGCCACAATTGGGCTCTTCACAACGTACTTCCCTCCCTCTTCAGTCCACCGAAGATATCCGTACGATACTACATCCTCCTCTTCCATTTTCGCAGGCTCTTGTACTGTTATTACCACCTTGTAACTTAGCTTCTGGTTCTTGGCTTCAAACACCAGCTTGTCCGGAACCACATTGACGTTTAGTCCCGGAACAGGCGTGACGCTGGCTGTGTAGCTCGACCGGGCCTCCCCCACGTTCGTAACCGTCCGGTGGAATTCTCGGACGGTAGTTGATTCTGACGAGTAGCTGTCGAAGAAGACGATGAATGACGGGTAGTTCAGGTCCCGGGAGGGGCTGGAACAGTCAGGATTAGATGACCTTGTGATGGTTTTGATCTGTTTCTCGGTGAAGTTCAATGCACAGATTAGTCTGGTGTAATCTGTCATGTTTAGGTCGTAAACCAGACCAGGGTTTAATGCTTTGGTCGGATTGATCTCACCTGATCCCATTCCTAGCGGATCGGCAGGATGCAATCTGTTGTCACCCATGTCGCGAATTGGCTCGAAAAGATGGTCCATTGTGTCCGCTGTGGTCATCATGGCTGACCGGATCGCGGCGGGGGACCACTCAGGGTGGGCCTTCTTGATAAGGGCAGCCACTCCCGCCGCGTGTGGGCAAGCCATAGATGTGCCATAGATGATATTAAACTTTGAAAATAGACGCCCGGATTTCACATTGGCGACTGCGATTTCCGGACTCCAAGCAGCCAGGACCAGGTCGCCAGGAGCCATAACATCAGGTTTAAGAACAAACGGGCACGTTGGGGAAGGGCCTCTAGAGCTGTAACCAGCCACCACTGGAGCTTGCCTGACTCCCAATCTCGTCTTCCCGAATTCCATCGTCCCGAGTGGCCGTTCTGTGCTCTTGATGTAATCGAGGACGGAACATCCGTCCTCGATTTTGACAAACAAGACAGGATACTTGCTCCAGACGAAGTTTTCAAGCACATCAAATGTGGCATTCGTAATGAAAACCGCTCCCGAGACGTTGGCACGTTCGACATTGTCCGTTTGTTGAAACACGGAAAGTAGAGAGCCTTCCCTGTCCTCGCAGACAACTATCTTGTGTCCCACCTTGGACAGGTCAACCTCACTGAGACAGGATCCCATGAAAACCAGAGGAACCTCGCTTGCAGTGAAGTTTCCGGGATAAAGAGAGAGTCCGAACACGGAATCTCCGTTTCCGAGCTTCAAGAACCCGCCCAATTCGCGGTCCAGGGTCCCAGCAGCAACAGTTAACACCCAAGGTGTTCCATTGTGAAGGGTCTTGAAGTTAGGCCCGTGGTTCCCCGCGGAAGTGGACACGAATATGTTCTTCCCTATGGCTGAAAGCGATGCGATCGCGATCACGTCTTCGTACAATGGAGATCTGTTTAGGCCTAATGACATGGAAATAACGTCCACCCCGTCAGAAATCGCTTGATCAATCGCAGCCAATAAATCGGACATCATCATGCCTTCGTCTGCCGTCGAGATGGGCTTGTACATTGCCAAGTGAGCCATCGGAGCCGCCCCCTTGACCGTTCCGGGGGCATACCCAAAGAAGGACACACCATCTACGAAGTTCCCGAAATGAATGTTCTAGCATTTGACTTCGTATCGCTGCCGCGGTGCTCGAGGTATGTGTCCCGTGGCCCCCCGTGTCCCTGGCCGAGTTCATCTCTATGGTTATATTCGGATACTTTGCTATTAGTCCCTTGTTGAAATACTGGGCTCCGATCAGCTTCCTGTTGCACATTGACGAGTTGAAACGGGTCCCCGTCTGACATTTTCCTTTCCAAGTTATAGGTGGTTCAGGTACCCCGTCGTCCTTGAAGCTCTCGCTCTCCGGCCAGATTCCGGTGTCCACCATGCCAATGATCATCCCCTCGCCCATGTTCGAGAGCTTCCAAGGCTCGGACCGAGAAGTCAGACCCATGAACTCGATTGACCGGGTAGTGTCGAGCTGGACTGGCAAATCTCTCGTAGCAGAGAGGAACCCGCGAGTATTTTTCAATGACTCGAGCTCGACAGGAGTGAGCCTGGCACTAAAGCCATTGATCACATGAGTGTAGCTGTAGATGAGCTTGGAGGAGGATGAAATTTCTTCAGAGACTGATGCAAGTGTTGCCAAGTACCAGTTGTTGTGGTGTTGTCCAGAGAAGGCACTAGGCATTTCAGACAAGTCCATGTGAACTATGTAATTGTCTGCTTCTTCAGCCAATATTTGGGAAACTAAGAAAAAATGACAGATTATTATGAGAATGCCAAACAAATGCAGAGGAAAACTCAGGTATTGATGTATTTCCATGGCTGAGCTGAGCACACTACTAATGAAATTTTGTATGGACTTGTTAAAGACTTCACGAATGAAGAAAGACATGGGAATGTCACTCTTAAATAGTAATCATAGTTCGAAATAATTTATTTTTGATATACTAATATATATATCTGAAATAACTGAAAAAATTTAGAGGAGAAAACATTTTTTCAAAACAAAGGAGAAAAAATTGCATACATTTCTAGTTCGTATTAGCACGATTTCAAAAGCTGCGTATATCAGCAGGTTCCACCTCGTATTGGCACGAATCTAATGCAATATATTTGTGAAGAGATCATCGTAAAATTTCATAACCAAAACTATGTATTCGGCTTTTCTCTCTGTATCCATACAAATTAATGTGCTGTTGGATACGTTTCTTAGTATGGTAAAATGAAAGGAATATTTTGGTGCAATATTTGGTGGCTGGTTGGTTGGGGTTGAAATTGGAATCTGGAATGGGGATTGATGTGGGAAATAAGACATCTTACCTTATGAGGCTGGACAACACTTGTTTTCGGTTCAAATGGGGACTATAGTTATGTACCAGAAACAAACGATCAAAGATATCGCCTTCCAATTGAAATGGCATTTTTTAAGTCAAAGTTTGTGAACTTCTTTCAAGAATTATACCATACTCATTGTAGCAAGTAGTTGGGTATTGTTACTTCTGTGTATTTGTGTTAACTCAATGACTTCAAAATTTATTATCTCATATGTTGTAATTTGATATATACATTCTATCAAGTAAAATTATTTTAATAAACAAATTATCGTGTGTATAACAGTTTGATATGCTTGCTTTTAACTTTTGTTTTCTTTCCTGTTTCAGTTTATGATTGGTCGACTGCCCTGTTTTTATTGAACTTTGATGAAATATACTCAAACTAATTGCAATTGATTGCTTGAACATAACCTTTGGACTCTTGTTAAGTATAAATGGGTCACACTCATAATTTATTACCGCCAGCTAGAACTAATTCCATCTCTGATTTATCGACATATATTTTTTGGAAGTTTTCCGTTTTATTGCTTTATTACCAAAAGTACTGGATGCGTCTTGCAATTGATAAACACGAAATAGATCTGTCTATCATTGTAGGTAGGTTCAGGGGTCGATATTTCTGTTGCTTTCTCTTTGATTTTAAAGTGATCTTTGTTTATGAAGAATAACTTTATTTCTCCCAAATATTTACATTTGGTGTCCTCTCCATACAAGACACATGGGAATTTGCGATGATTGGGTTTTAAGTGAGTGTAATTTCTGTATTGTTGTACAGGGAAATCACCATTGAATCATGTGGATCAACCATCGGGTAATTATTACTATTCATAAATAAGATAATTTACCCATAAAATAAACCTTCTCTGAAATGCTTGCTTTCTGCTGGAATTTCAAGTTATCCCAAAACTTTTATTCAAATTAATTAACCTATAGATGGGTTTTAAACCTTTTTTTTTCATTTTGTGTATATGTATATATATTTTCTTAATAGTTTTCCATTATAGTAGGCGATTATAGGCATGAAGCAAAAAAAAAGTCCACACACATGAAGGAGCAAAATATATCAATATGAGATTCAAACAAGATTCCAACTCGAATATATTCATTTGTTTCCCAGAAATTACATCTAAAATATTTCCCTCCTCGTTTAAATCTCATGGCTCCGACTTAAAAAATAGCAAGCTCACTTAAATTCAGCATGCAATGAACTTTTCCATGATGGCACGTGGTTTGCACATGACCTCCAAGGGCTTAGCTTTGGGCGTGGTGAGCCCTTTCCCTTCAGCCATATCAACTATTTCCTCGCCAATTCTTTTCCACTCAAAACACTGGACCAACGACGCCAAGGTCAAGCCCAGCACACGTTGGGCCAACCCAACACCGGGACATGCCCTCCTCCCAAGTCCAAACGGCATCGACTTGTACCCATCTTTCACATCCTCGCCATCAAATCGCTCGGGCCTGAAAACTTCCGGGTCATCCCAAAGAGCAGGATCCCTGTGGATGGCCCATGCATTGACCACGACCATCGTGTGGCGAGGAACACGGTAGCCTCCGATGGTGCACTCGTCGGACGAGTAGTGTGGCAACAAAAGTGGGATAGGCGGGTATAATCGAAGAGTCTCTGATATGATGTTTTGAAGGTATCTGAGATTGTGAAGATCTGATTCGTTGACCAAGCGTTCATTTCCAATTTGAACATGCAATTCGTGTTGGGCCTTTTCTAGAATGTCTGGATGGTTGACCAAATTAGCCATCGCCCATTCCAATGTCATCGCCGACGTGTCCGTCCCTGCCAGTAACATTATCTGTACATATACAAAAAATAGACATATTCAAAGTGATATTAAATTACATTGCACGATAATGATAACAACAACAAAACCAATAATCTTGAAATCATAATGATAATTGAATTTTAGCAAACATTAGCTTAAACATTACATCACGTATAATTGAGTCAAAATTTGTGAAAAGGAAAGCAAATGTAAGTTGAGCTCATGGAATAACGTACCACGACAAGCCCTTTAATAGTGTCGTCACTATAGTGCTCTGGTTGAGATTCTTGCAAAGAAAGTAAATGATCGATCATTGTAATATCTCTCCCACTTGTCTCCTCCACTTTGTTCCTATGCTCATCTATTAACCTTTGCATGAATCTGTCGGTCCTCTCAGCAAGTTCCTTGAATTTTTTGTCAATTTTTCCGCCATCGATCCAATTTAAAAGCGGGGATAGCTCTTTTCTAGCACCCAACCCGCCCACTTGGGAGAGATCATGCATGAGTCCCTTGAATTCCCTTGCTTCCTCCTTGTTGCTGACCTCTTCTTCCCCGTAGTATCTCTTCCCCGCGATCATTCTCATGATCACGTTGAACGTTAGGTCCGAGAACATGGACTTGAGCTGATCGAGCTTGACGAAACCCTGATCGGATCTTGCCTGTTGCCATCCGAGTTTTCTCAGAAGACGTAGAACTTCGTCCTGACGGGTTCTGAGGAAGAAGCTCAGTCGGAGGGGAGAGAATATCTCTGCGGTGCCAATGCGCCTCAGGTTCCGCCAGTGGTCTCCGTAGGGCGCAGAGACCATTGTACCCTTTCCGTAGTTGAGGTGTCTGTTGAACGTCATAATGATCTCGGGGCGGTTCGCCAACACCATGTCGTTCTTCGTGAAGCATTCCTCCGC
>SOPF01028340.1:0-23155 GCA_012979155.1 Hypericum perforatum | reverse complement strand
GATTTTGTTTTAATTTTATTTTTGGTGAAAGAGGAGGGGTAAATGCCCCTGTTTATACGAACAAAATGGCCAGATACATCCTACTAAGTACAAGGCTCCCTCTCGACCTCTTGTGAGGTTACGACTGTCGGCCTCGTTAAACCTCTACCACAGAAAACCCCGTGAGAAAAAAACTGTGGAAGGGGAAGAGTACCTCGGAGGGGAAACTCCTTCATTGATGTTTGTTGTATCGCGGAATGTGACCTTGCACCGTCATCAACAATTATATTTCGTGGAAAAGCTACATCTCCTATGTCCTCAATTATAATACATTGTAGCTCATTAGAAGGTTGCTGTAAAATATGTTATCCAATAGGAAGACCAAATCCCATATTCGAAAGATGATCCACGCACCTGTTAGCTTCCCGGTAGATATGGTATATGCCCACTTCTCAATCCCATCGCAGTTTTTACTAGATTTGTGCAAGTAATGGTCGTGGGGCATTGTTCATAGGTGTAGTGGAGTTGAGGTAAGTTGCAATTAGCGCTAAATCAGTTTCCAGGATGAGTTTCTTGATGCCTAACAACTTTGCCAATGTAAGGCCATGTAGCACCGCCCACAGCTCTGCATTTTTTTATTAAAACATACCTCAAATAAAATAAACAAATCAGGAAACAACCAAGTCAGAAGCCCACAATGCACCTGCAAACCAACAATCCTGGTAGGCAGGTAGGGCCTATGGAGATAACCTCTCCAGCTAGCCAACAAGCCTGGCAGTTAGGTGAGGTGAAAGAAAGAGAAAACCGAAAATAATTCCTATAGAAAAATCGGCATGACCCATTCGTTTGGAGTCTCTATAAGCCTAGGCTCAGTGCCCGGCACATCATCCACAGCAGGTCTCAGATGAAAATGATAAGGTCCTCAAGGAACAAACCTGTGGTAGGGCTGTCCTGACATGTCGAGGCCTACCAACCCTATGACCGATGAAGGGAGGTTCGGCCACCAGCCATCCTCCATGAGGTGTATCAGGGCATCCGCGACAGAGTTCCCCTCCCAAAAAATATGCGTGATGGGAATCAGTATCTGTGCTCGGATCTGTGTTATACGAAGCCAGCGGGAGCACCATCTCCAAGGAACTGTTACTTGTGGGGTCTAGAATCTGGTGAGGACATACAAAGAGTCGATCTCGATCCACAGTCTAGGCCATTCACGCTCATGTGCTGCCTCAACTGCTAGGATAGCTGCTAGGAGCTCAGCCTCGAAAGCGAAACAACTATAGATGCTCTGATTGAAACAGCCCCTAACGAATCCTCTACTAGTGCGAAATACCCCTGCAGATCAGCCATGTCCCAGGGCCCCCAAGGAGCTACCATCCGTATTGCACTTGAGCCAGTCCAGAGGGGGGCAGCGCCAAGTAACCTCGACGATACATAGAGCCCGACCTGGCCTTGGTGCAATACAGAGATCTCGTAGTAGTGACTGCTCACGCTCTAACGAGAAGTACCTCCCTGTATCAAAGATCACCGTCTCACTGACCAGCCTGCAGAGTAGAACAATCAGGGTATCTAAGCTCCGTCGCTGGTCACTGAAGATGTGTGCATTGCACTCCGTCCACAAAAGCCAGTCGGCAGAAATGATAGCCACCCTCCATAGTCGATCCACCTATGGACTGAACTACTGTCGTATCCCCTCTGAGATCAGCTCGTTGAGGCTCAAGAAAGGCCTCCACGCAGCTCTAAAAATACCAAAAATGTACCGCCAGAATATAGCAGTAATCAGACATCTAATCAACAAATGGTCGAGGGACTCAGCATCGGCCAAACACATGCAGCAAATGTTCGGGCCAATAAATCCCCTATAGAGCATGGTGTCTGTAGTGGGAAGTGCATCGAGAATAGCACGCCATAAGAAAGCAGATCTTCTAGGGGGTATGGTCGCGTCCCAGATCCAAGAACTCCAACAAACCGAGAGGTGGCTAGGTCGGAGATGCTCATAGGCAGATCTAGAAGTCAGAAAGCCATCTCTAGAATGGGCCCATACAGTCCTATCACTGCCTGGGGGACCCAACTAATGGTGTCTGATATCCCGGATAATATCCGAAAAAGCTACACAAAATCATCTATGAAAAACCCAACGACCATCCTGCCAACAGTCCACAACTGTGAAGGTGCACAGTGAATAAAGATGTTCTAGGAGTCCCACCCTCTCAGCTATGATGTAACCCAGCCAATTATCTAATTAGAAATTGGCTGTCGAGTCCTCTCCTACTAGCACACATGAAGACCTAACAATATCCGGTAAGCAGTTCCTCACTCCCCTCAGGATAGAGGAGCGAATATACCTCTGAGTTGTCATGTCAGTCCTATTGATTAGGCTGGCTCGGATGCAGTCCATATACTATATTGAGCCATGTAAGATAGTCTAGGTGAGGCGACTCAGGAATGCCAGATTCACTTGTTTGATCAATATGAGTCCGAGGCCGCCTTCCCCTTTCGGGATACAGATTCTATCCCAATACACCGTATAGGAGGCCCAGCTGTGGATGTTGCCGGTCCATATAAAAGTTCCTCATACACGAGTCCACCTGATTTATGAGCAAAACTGGCCACTAGTAGATCATCATGGAGTGTGTCAGTGAGCTGAGGATAACTGACTGCACTAGACAAGCTCTCCCTGCGAGGGAAAACGAGGAACCCTTCCACCGTTCAAACTTACTATTGATGGTGTCAGTAGTGACCTATAAGTGAGAATGGTAGGGAGGGCCGCAAAAGAGAGGAATTCCAAGGTAAAAGAATGGCATCTGACTTGCCGAGATCCCTAGAATATCCAGAAGTCCTCTACGCTAACGGGGTGATATGGACTCTGTAAAGTAGACTCGTGACTTCTCTGGGTTATAGAACTGACCCGAGACAGCTGTATAGTCCTATAAAAGTCAAAGTAGAGTGCAATAGTTGGCCTTAGAGGCCTGACCAAAAATGATCACATCATCAGCATATAGTAGGTGTGAAGGAAACATGCCCGCTGAAGAAGTCTACTAAAGACCTCCTCAGCCGCCACAAATAGTAGTAGGGATAATGGGTCCCCCTGCCGTACCCCTTGAGTGCAGCTGAAGTAACCTGCAGGGACCCCGTCGACCAAGATGGATAGTTGGGCAGAATCTAGGATACTGATCACCATATCACTAAAAGCCATGTCAAATCCCCAAGCTTGAAGCATTGCCAATAAGAACTCCTATCGGAGGGTGTCAAAAGCCTTCCAGATATCAACCTTGATGGCCAAATTGCCACCAATCTGTCTTTTGCCAAGACAGTTGATACCCTCTGAAGCCAGTGCCATGCAATCATGTATCCTGCGACCCAGAATGAAACTAAACTGGTGGAAAGATAGTAGAGAGTCAAGGATCGTACCGAATCTGGTAGCCAAAATCTTCGTCACAATCTTGTAGACAAAGTTTCCCAACACAATGGTCCTGTAATCCTCGATCCGCTGAGTCTCTGGAGTCTTTGGTATCAATACCACAAAGTTGGCATTAAGCCTATTAGGAAGACATCGTGAACTGAAGAACTCCTTCACTGCCAAAACAACATCCTGGCCTACCACATCCCAGGAAGTCTGAAAGAAATGTCCCCCAAATTCATCCAGACCTGGGGCACTATCAGGATTCATGCTGAATACAGTATGATATACCTCCTCCTGAGTAGGGGTGCATATCAGCTCCGCATTCTGATCATCACTGACTTGACAGGTCAAAAGTGACTCCAACGGGCCCAAAGTAGTCAGGTTCAGTGGAGCAGCCAAGTCTATAAATATCCTCTGATAATACGAGATGATGTGCTCATAGATCTGATCAGGGTCCTCTAAGAGCTGGTCTTCAATCATCAAAGACGAGATACCCAATCTACTCCTGCGTATCTACACACTGCAATGGAAAAAGGTAGAGTTCCTGTCCCTGTCGTGCAGCCAGTTATCTCTAGATCTCTGTCTCAGGAAGGTACTCTGTTGCTCGAGCGCTATATTGTACACTCTGAGTGCCTCTGCCTCCTCAATAATCAGATCGTCCTGCGTCCCCTCAATCTTAATACAACACTATACCTACTCGATCCTAGTCTCAGCCAAAATGAGATTCTACCTGACGTCCTTAAAAACCTCCTTATTCCAGATAACCAATGCCCGCTTAATTCGACGTCGCTTACCTGTCAAGGAGGACATAGCTGTCCCACCTATAGTCTGACTCAGCCAGGTCTGTTTCACCAAAGCAGTGAAGTCCGCATGAGAGGACCATATTGCCTAGAAACAGAAGGGCTTCGGGCCCCTAAAAAGACTGCTCTCCCTGAGCTCCAGAGAAATAGGTCTGTGGTCCGAAGTATTTTGAATGAGTGCATGACACTGAACAAAGTCCCAGATATCCATGAAGTCTGGCAAAGCTAGGGCACGATCTAGTCTAGACTCCATGTGTCTCCATGTGCTCCCATTGGAGAACATGTATCAAGCTCCTTTTAGTGGGATATCCATCAATTTTGCAGCACTGATGTAAGCCTGGAAGTCAATACACGACTGAGGCACCAGCAGGGTCCAGCTCCTGTGCTCATGAGCCCCTAGGACAGCATTGAAGTCCTCAATTAGCTTCAACAGTCCTGAAAGTAGGGTGAGTAGATCATCCCATAGTTCCCTGCGCCTGTAATAATGAACGTAGGCGTATACAAAACCCAGCAAAATACTGTGCTGAAGATAAGAGGTCCAGAAAATCACCACCTATGAGATACAGAGTATGATGTTAATAGGGTGAGATGCTGGCTGGCTAGTGAGTATCCAGAGATTAGGAGTCCTCGCTCCTTTGTCTGTAGACCCAACCAGTCAAAAACCCAAAGACGTCCAAAATCTCTTATGCATGGAGTCGAAAGAAACCATCAGCTCTGAGATAGCCACCCAAGATGGCCTGTGGCGCATGTAATGCTCTCGGAGCTGAGTATAGGCATGCACAGACCCGATACCCCAAATATTCCAGTAAAGAATATTTATGGGCCCTGTGAGGGCTGATCTATAGGCTTCACACCACTAAGCTCGTACCAGAAGCCTCCCCTCATGACTGATCTCCAACCATAGCCTCAATTTGGTATCTAGGCGCTGAGGTGTCCTCTACATCGAGTAACTGGGAGATGGTTGAGCGAGAGATGGGTGTAGCCCCTTCCCTGAGATCAACAAAAACTGCTCCCACCTGCACAACCTTTCTAGAAGGTGCGATCAGGACAGGGGACTGTATCTGAAGGTCCGTAGTATCCAGAGTATTTGTCTGGCAGACAATGGGGGTGGCCCTTTCCCTGAGACCAAGTATGTCTGCTCCCACCTGCATACCATCCCTAGCTGGTGTGATCGGTGTAGAGGACTGTGCCTGAGGGCTAGGACTATCAGAAGCTGTAGCTATAGTCTGAATTTCTATAGAAAATTTGGCATGACCCGCTCGTTCGAAGTTCCTAGAAAGGCCAGGCTCAATGCCCGGCATATCATCCACAGGAGGTGTAATAGGCAGAACAACAACTGGAGGATCCAGCGATAAAGGACTAGGGGGCTCTGTGCCCAGGTGGGAAGTAGTACCTGTCCTCACCGCCTATTGGGCGCAACCAGTCTCCTCCTACTTAGTGATCACCTCCAGGGCTGCAAAGACATTCTCCGTCATAAGCGGTACAGGGGTAGAGGTGTCAATTAGGGGAGTATAGAGAGTATGGCTCGGGCTGGCAGAGAAGTGTCATCCTGTGAGCCTCTAACTAAGGTCCAAAGTGACACCCCAAGAAGTCGCCTTCCTCTACTGTGTCTCTATAGTAGATGGAGCTGATACCTGCTGCTTTCCCTTGGTCGAAGGTCATCGCGGGCAGGCATTGCGGGTGTGACCCTGTGCCTTGTAATAGGCGCAAAAAGTGATGGAGTCCTGGTACTCAACCTCGACATCCACCTCGCCGTCCTCTAAAATTATGCTAACCTGGGTAGGACAGCCTTTGTCCGTTTCTAGTTCTACCAAAACCTGTACCTGTACACCGTTCACACTATTCAGGGTGTCTGTGTCCAGTCTGATAGGTCTGCCAACTGCCTTGGCCAGGCCAAAGATAATCTCTGGTATAACATGCTCGCTGCTCAGTCCTTTGAGCCTAATCTATATCCTGGTTGGCGAGCTCTCCTGTCTGGTGGGCTTGAAACCAAGTACCCACTGCTGTAGAAAAAGTCTGGCTGACAGAAGCTACGGTGAACCAGCTTCCCAAATCCTCGCCTTCTCTGCAGGCAATGTGAACTAAAAGCAGAATAAGTCCATGCCGACTGATAATATGTGCTAAGCGGTGGTCCCCCAGAGGCATATAAGCTCACCTCGTAGAGAAGCATAAGTCAAAGGCTTAGCACCTTTAGGGGTAACTAAGCGGCCAATGAAAGCGCGGGAGCCAAAATCGCAGATAGATCGGGAGGTGGTCTCGCTGATGACCAAAGTGGGCCTTCCGCCAATCAATATAGGTTCAGGTGCGTTACATGAATAGGTCCACCCCCCAGGTTGAGATCATGCTAGGGCAGCATAGGAGGGTTGCCCAGCTACTAGGGGGACGGGGTAGATGCTGTGACAGGCTATGAGGCCTGTCCTACCTGCGGTGGCTCTGAGGCCAAGCTGTCTGCAAAAGTTAGTGTCGAGCTACCAGCGCCCGTGATAACATCTCTGATCCGCTGTAAGGAATCCTGTGGAAGGGCAAACTGTGTGCATAAACTCAGCAGTAAATTAATAGGAAGTGCAGAAGCGCTAGAGGCAGGAGGAGGGACTGTAATATCCCTGATAACGGGATCGGGTTCGAGGAGCGAATGGGATCCCTGTGAAGGCAGGCTGTATACTCCCTCTACAGCTAGGGCTTCTGGCAAGGGTGTAGTGTTCCAAAGGCTGGAAACACGTCCAGATAACTCAACTGGGTTAGCTGTCTTCGCCTGTAATCTAGTAACTCCTGTGCTGCTAGGTTTTGCAGAAAAATCGGCACGACCTTCCTGTACAGTGCCTGAAGACAGTCGAGGCTCAGTGCCTAACCCAGCAACACAATCAGTCTTAGCTAGTGACAAATCAGGCAGAGGCTCAATGGCCCCTTCAGTCAACAAAGTGGTGCTAGCAGGTAAAATAGCCGAAGTACTGAGGGAGGGAAGCACGACTTCCCTATGTACGGGGTTACAGAGTTCCGCAAGCGGAAGGTGATTTGGTAACCCCAGTGAAGGTAGACCGTGGAAATTCCCCACAGTTGGAACCTCATGAGAGGGAGAAAGTCTCGACGCCAACTGGTATTGCGGGTAAGCCTGCAAAAATTGAACAACGGCAGGCCAAAGGCTCGTAGGGTCAATAGTCATTGTCGATGAAAGTCCGAGCAGCAAACATGGAGTCTGAGTCAAAGGTGGGCCCGAAAGGAGGGGCCTGGCCGGGCTTGAATCCGTAAGGTCTAATAGGCCAAGTGGGCCCACTAGGGGACCGCAGACTGGAGATGGATCGACTGAGGCTTGGGTGCTGACCGGATACGCTAAGACCAGTGGGGGGCACAGTGGGGCGTCAGGGAGCACGGCATGGCCCAAAGCTACTACGGACTACCCTGAGGAGTTTCGTGGCCCGCCGTAGGTCGGAGGAGATGTTGGCAAGGTCGAGGAGGAGTGGAGGACTTCTAGAGGCTGGAGGAGCATGCCGGAATGGCAGGAAGCATCATGTTTGGCAGTGAAATGGGTGGTCGTGGAGTGGAGCAGTGCGGGGGAGACAGCCGATGGTGCCTAGGACCAGGTGGAGGGCACCATTGGGTTTGGCCAGGCCCAAGCTATGACGCAAGGCAGTAGGTGGCCGCCAATTTGGCCGTTTGTGGTGGCCAACAGCAGAATCGAAGAAAACTCAAGAGATTGGGGATTTTTGATTTCGGCCGAACCAAGCTGATCAGGTGTACTGGTTAGGACCGGGAGAGGGTGGCGAGTGCGTTGATGATGGACCTGGGTCACGACGAGGCCGCACGCGGCGGGGCGAGCTCCATCTTCGTTGCCAGTTCTGGTGAACGCGGGGAGGACGAACGGGGGACCATCAGATGGCGAGACAAACACCGATCGAAGCGTCTGGACTAGGAGAAGCTCTTAGGCAGAGAGAGCGACGCCGGCGAGGTCTGTTGTGGCGCGGCGGAGAGGGAGGAGTTCGCGGGAACTGGTCACGCGATTGGGGGGAAGAGCGTCGACGTTCTGGGTCACGGCTAGGGTCGTTGTTGGAGCTGGAAGGACCGCTTGGTCCATGGGATCATCGATCAGAGATCCGATCGTCATGTCGTCGCCATCCGAGGAGGCGAGTGGAGGTTGAAGAAACTAGTCGTGAGAGAGTAAATCGGTCAGGTTTTCTGGTCGGAGGGGATTAGTGGGGCGTGTGACCACTTAGAAGAACCGGCTCATCGAGGCGGAGCTGGTGGCGGTGTCTGTATTGCCCGGCATACGGACGGAAAGGTGACCGGAGGGAGAAACGGCCCAAAAGGGACTTTTTGGGCTTTTTCGGGTTGGGCTGTAGGGATTATCCGAAAACTCCTTGGCCCACAGCTCTGCGTTGACGCTAGAGCAATCCCCAAGATTGTTTGTGAAGCCGCCAATCCATTTTCCGGTGGAGTCGCGGAGGATGCCCCCTGCAGTGGCTCTTCCTATTGAAATTCTTTCTCGCACCTTCTTTATTGAGTTTAGTCCAATCCCTTCCTGGCTCAAAATCGGTTATTCCCGTGCAGTAGTAAGTACTGATCAAAGTTTAGTTGACTTAACGACTGTAAAATAATGTCAATGTGACATTGATGATAAGTACGAGTTTCCAAAGATGGTATTGTTAAATAGTAATATAAATATGTTTATGTTTGGTCCGCGTAATTAAAAATACAATATTCTCTCGGATTTTCACAATCAAATGAAATTCTTCGCCACCTTCGGATTAACAGAAACATTGAAAAGTATATCTATTTTTAATGGACACGACACCACAAATTAGTTGGTGACAATATACAAGTTAAAACTAAAAGACTCTTAACCGAAAAACTGACAACTAATGATCAAATCTATATCTGCTCCTCCTTTGTTTAAGAACGAGATCTTTCAGGTCACGTTCTTATTAAATAGCCATATAAGGTAAAAGTTATCTAACTGAGGATTCTCAAAAGATAACCTTTAAACCAACATTAAATCCCTTGATTATGGATATTAGTTGTTGTACGACCGTCTGCATCGGACCACCCCGTCCTATCCGTCGTTCCTGTCAACCGGCGCCGACTCAATACTGGCCATCGGCAACGTTGCCTCTCCGATCTCTCTTCGTGCCTGGAGCGCGAAGAGGGAGAGCTCGGTCAAAACGTTGTCCCCTTGCATCACTTTCCCAGTGTCAGGCGGCATCAGAGCATACATTTGCTCATTTGTCAGAAGCGGTTCAGCCATTGCACCATTCCAATCCGAAACAGCGTTGAGCCCTTGCGAGGTCCCTGACGGTCCTACCATTATATCATCCTCAGAATAAACAACGTTGTAACCCTGGAAGGTTAGAGATGGCGATTCCATTGCGAATTTCTCATTTGGATAAAAGGTGTAATCATTCAAGTTCATCGGGGTTTCTTCCACTGAGGTATTATCGTTGATAATGGCGTTATACTCGTGGAAGGTCACCGGCTGGGCTACCATCGGAGGATTCTCATTTGGAACATCGTTGGCCATGTGCAATTCACCGCGTAAGATCTTACGCTTCAGAGTTCCATGCCACCGATTTTTAACCGCGTTGTCACTTTTCCCAACCAGAAGCTTGGCGATGGTGGCCCACTTGTTGCCAAACTGTTGGTGGGCGTTTATTATTATTTCGTCCTCCTCCTGGTTAAATGGTGTGTGCATCAGTGTTGGTGACAGATGTTCGCACCATCGAAGGCGGCAAGACTTAGCGATCCGGCCTGGGATTGACGAGGCTATCTCTGACCAATTGTTGGGCCCATAATTTTCTTCAACCAAGCGCCTCAAAAGGTTGTCCTCCTCGGAACTCCATGGGCAGCGAACTCGCTCCACAGTGTTAGATGATGGTTGTTGGAAGTAAGCCATATCGTTTATCGTATTTGCTAGTGGGGAACAACAGAGGATATTGGTGTGAAAGACAATCAGGGACGAGCCAGTTTTATAGTATTATTGAGTTTTATTATTAACGAATTTTTCGGGTAGGTATATGTTTTATCTTCTTTATTTGTCATTAGACAATATAAATGAAATTTCCTTATATTGTTCTTTTCCTACTTTCCTTTTACTTAAATTGGTTATTCTATCTTTATTCAATTCTTTTACCTTTTTAAGGATGTACATATATTTACAGGTTTTCTGCTATTCTCTTCGATGAGTATGTACATATAATATATATATTTTTTTTTTGACTGAAACTTTTATATTGATTGCCAAAAGCAGAAAGTTTACATCGAGTCCACCTTGAGAATGTCAACTAAACAATTCGGTGGAGATGAAAAGAACTGGGAAGACAAGTTATTAGGAAGAGACATCTTAGCTAAAGTGTGGGCCGCCATATTGGCTTGACGTCGGACGAAGGAATAAGTGCATCCTTCAAGCTGTTGGGCGGTATTGATGATGTCCGATATAATTAAATCAAGATCACTACGCCCCTCCGACTGTCGAATAAGAGAAGTGATAACCGGTTGACAATCCGATTCTAGTATAGCCATCCGAAAACCCATGGAAACGGCTAGATCAACACCAAGTTGAATTCCTTGGGCTTCCAGCATCGTGGGATGAGTCACGCTTGGGACCTTGCGGATAGCTGCTGCAATGAAGGTGCCTCTATGGTCCCTGAGAATCACACCAATTTGACCCGTCCCCGAGCTTGAAACGCTAGCGTCTGAGTTGATCTTGATCCAATTGCTTTCTGGGGGTGACCACCGAACTCCACCTCCTTCTACCGATTTAGGTATTGTAGCATTAGCTTCTAAACAGTCCGATAGAAGCTTCAGGGCTTTTTGGATTTCCTCTCATACCTGGGATGTAGATGGTGTTGAGAAGACAATATTGTTCCGAAAACGCCACATGCCCCACATACAACAAGCACGACGAATGGCCTCCGAGGGATTTGTCGATTCGAAGAGAGATAACCAGCATTGCAGAGGCGTATGATCCGTTGGGAGCTTGGGAATAACATTGAGTTCCTGCCACAGTAGCTGCATTCTCGGACAAAGGAGAAAAAGATGCTCTGTGGTTTCAGGAGCCGCATGACAGAAGGGACAGACCACATCCAAGTCGACCCCTCGCTTTACTAGGTTCTGACGGGTCGGAAGATTGTCATCAAATATTCGCCAGAGGAAGATTTTTATGCGAGGAGGAGATTGGATCCTTCGGCTGAGTTGCCAGAGTATCTCCCACGAAGAAGAGTGCTGCCTGGACATATTCATATGGGACCTCCAATTAAGCAAGTCAGTAAAGTATCCGCTTCGTACAGAGAACTCACCTGACTGGGTATGTCTCCATCAAAGAATATCCTTATGGCGATGAGGGCTTAAATTGATGGTAGTAATCTCAGTGACTTCATTGGCAGGAAGTAGCGATTCCAGTAAAGGTACATTCCATCGTGGTGGGTCCTGGATTATAAAGTTCGCCACCTTGCCATGATAATCAGCACCCGGGTGTAAGTCCTGACTAGGATGACCGAGAGGATGATGAGGCAGCCACCGGTCTGACCAAAAATCCACCTCGGATCCATCGCCTATTCGCCATTCTAATCCCTCTTTGAGGAGTGAGATCCCAGCTTCGATGCTACGCCAAGTAAAGCTTGGGGCGAAACCCACCGAGGCCTTAAGTATATCAGATCGCGGATAATATTTTGCCTTGAGAGTTCTTGCCGTAAGGGAATCCGGACACACTAGAAGGCGCCAAGCTTGTTTGGCAAGCATTGCTCTATTAAAATTCTGGATTCTCCGGAAACCCATACCCCCCATGTTCTTCGGGAGACACATACGATCCCATCGTCGCCAGTGGATCTTTCTTGCTCCATTTGTACTACCCCAAAAGAATCCACAAAGGAGCTTCTGTATCCGATCACAACAGCTCTCCGGCAGTAGAAAACAACTCATGACATATGTAGGGATGGACTGCAACACTGATTTGATTAATGTTTCTCTACCTGCCCGAGATAAAAAAGTTTCCTTCCACCCGCATACTTTTTGTCTGATTCGATCTTCTATTTCTGAGAAAACAGCCTTCTTTGACTGACCTAGGAGGGTAGGAAGTCTTAGGTATTTGTCTGAAGTGTTGCCTGCATGCATCTGGAGTAGGTTCAAGTAATGATTCTTCTGGGCTTCAGGAACGTTGGCACTGAATGTTACCGTACTCTTTAAAAGGTTTATCTTCTGACCTGAAGCCTGTTCGTATTGGTGGAGAATGTCTCGGATTCTTTTAAGTTCTGTCTCAGACGCGCGGGCAAAGAGTAAAGAGTCGTCAGCAAAAAATAAGTGGGAGACAGGAGGAGCTAACCGAGCAACCTTGACCCCATGGATCTGACCGTTAGCCGCTGCATTGAATAATAGCCCTGCTAAACCTTCTGCACAGAAGAGAAAGAGATAAGGAGAGAGTGGATCCCCCTGCCTGAGACCCCTGGTCGGTGTAAAATAGCTCCCAAGCTGCCCATTGATCTGAATAGAGTATTGAACTGTGGTGACGCACCTCATAATTAGTTCCACCAGAGGGGCAGGTATACCCAACGCAAGCATAACATTCTCCAGGAAAGGCCATTCGATACGATCATATACCTTCATCATATCCAGTTTTAAAGCACAGAAACCTTTCCTTCCACGAGTTTTTTTCTTCAGAAAATGGAAGATCTCGAAAGCCACCAAGGAATTATCTGATATAAGTTGGCCAGGAACAAACGCACCTTGGTTTTCATGAATTAAGCCAAGCAGATGGTTCTTCAGTCTGTTTGCTATCGTCTTAGTGATGATCTTCATTATAACGTTGCACAGACTAATGGGTCGATATTCAGAACATAATTGGGGCTCTTTGACCTTGGGAAGCAGGGCTATAATTGTTTTATTGATATGCGTCAGATTCCCACCATTATTCAAAATTTCAAGAGTCGCCGATGTTACTGAATCACCGACAATAGGCCAAAATTTCTGAAAGAAAAGGGGAGGCATACCGTCAGGTCCTGGAGACTTTGTTGGATACATCTCAAAAAGAGTCTTCTTTACTTCAGAGCTAGAGAAAGGCAATAACAACGAAACTCCTGCATCATGGGAGAGGCAGGAACGTACCGTCCTAGTAACTTTGTAAACCTGTTCACAGCCAGAAGAAGTAAATAGTGAGGTATAAAAGTGTTTAAAAGTCTCCTGGATCCCCCCCAACTCACTGACATTCACTCCTTCCTCGTTCCTAACCGCCTCTATCCAGTTCCTACTCTTCCTGTGACTCGCCTTTTGATGAAAATACTTAGTATTCCTATCTCCCTCTTTCAACCAACCAACCCTAGATCTCTGGGCCCACATAATCTCTTCCCTGGTTAACACTTCCTCTCTCTCTGCCACTAACCTAGATAGTTGATTTTTCTGATCTCTCGTTAAAGGTAACAGCTGAACCCTTCCTATCTCCTCCTCCAACTCCTTCTTCTTTTTCCGAACACTACCGAAAGTGCTACTGCTCCACTCCGTCAAATTTCGTGCACAAGCATCAATCCTAACAACCACATCTTCTTGATTAGGCCCCTCCATCCATGCCTCTTTTACGCGTTCAGATATCTCGTTGTGACGGAGCCACATTGCCTCAAAACGGAACCGCCTATTTGTTTGCTTGAAACCTGTTTTTCTAACCCTGCACCATAGAGGGGAGTGATCGGAACCAATGCGTGGTAGAGCCTCCACAGTCGAGGATGAGAAAATGTTGTGCCAATTCAAATTTGCGAAGAACCGATCCAGTTTGCACTGTACATGGAGGTCATCTTCTTGCCCATTGCTCCACGTATAATATTGACCTGACTGTCTTACTTCAATAAAGCCATAATGCTGAATTATGTTATTAAAATTATCGAGCCTACTAGCTCGAATCAGTTGACCACCCTACTTTTCTGAGTTGGATAGTACTTCATTGAAATCCCCCCCACATAGCCAGGGCAGGGAAGATTGATCAGACAAAGACCGGATAAGGGACCATGATCTGTGTTTCTCATGACTTTGAGGCCAACCGTAAAAGCCCGTGAATCTCCATTTGATAGAATCATGTACCTCAACGTCGATATGATTAAGCGAAAATGACAAAAGCTGTACAGTCAAACTCCGTCGCCATAGTAAAACGAGGCCCCCACTTCTAGCCCATCCTGAACCACGACAACCCACAAAAATACCACATTCGAACTCCAAACGCCATTTCAGATTTTCAGCCTCTATCTCCGAGAGTTTGGTTTCTGAGAGAAAGAGGATTTGGGGAGAGCAGTCTTTAACGAGCCTGCATACCTGACGAACTGCCGTAGGGCTCCCCAACCCCTGACAGTTCCAGCATAAGAGATTCATGATGACCGGCGGGGCTGTCCCACAGCCTCTGCCTCAGTAAGGGAGAGTGAAGATGTCTCGAAAACTACGCCTTGGCATTTGCTAACTTGACAATCCTCCGGATCATGATCAGTCGCACCCCTATTCTCCCCAGAGTGGACTTCATTCGACAGCATATCAACATCAGAACTATGCCCCACATCTCTTGCCTGTTTTTTCCAGTGTTTCAAGGACACTCCACTGGCATGACTTCCAGATGAACTAACTGTAGAGATGTTAAGTTCGGTAGCGGCAGTGTCGTGAGAGGGAAGTAGATAGAGAGTGTTGGGGTTCAAATCTTGTGGGCCTAGTTTAGGTTGGGGTAGGGCAGCTACGGTATTCTGGGAGTCTACTGTGAGGGGATGGAGTATGGTGGAGTTGTCGGGAGATTGAGTGGGGTGGTAATTATCAGCCAAGGGGGTTTCATGTGTGGTGTGGGGTTGTTGGATTTTGGTAGCAGGATTAGGGATAATTAATGTAGTGGTCTGAGGAGTGGAGGTATGTGGGGGAATGGAAGTAGCAGGTGGAGGAGATTTAGGGCGAAGGTGAGGAGGTACGTGTTTTGCATGGACAATAGGGTCTACGTTATTGGGAGAGAGGTTGGGTGAAGGGTCTATGGTGACAGGTTCATAGCTTAAGTTGATATAGGTTTGGGTAGTGAGCAGACTTTCCTTTCTCCAAAACATCTCCGGGGCAGATCGGGTAGTGGGGCTTTGCTGATTTGGCCTCAAAAAGGACAAATTACGGCGAACTGCTGCTTGCCCCAACTTTGTTTCCTCATTGAACATCGTACGAGCTTTGAACGGAGAAGCCCGGAGCCAGGCCTCGTACCCAAGTGATCCAGATGCAGGGTCATCATCATCATCATCCTGCTCACAAGATTTCTCTACATGCCCAAGCTTCCCACACCGATAACAAAAGCCTTGGAGTCTTTCATACGAGAAGTAGACCTCAAATTGATCGTCGCCAGACAATTGGATCCATTTTTTGCAAGGTATAGCCTTTCGTACATCAACAAGAACACGGATTCTCAGATACTTGCCTTTGGTAACCAGAGTGTCATCCCAAGTAAGGAACTTGTCGAAGAGTTGCCCTAAGGATTGGGCCATTCCCAAAGAATATCCTCCAAGGGGGAGATCATAAACCCGGACCCAAAAGGGAATAGTGTGAAGAGATACCTTCGAGGGTTGGACATTATCTGGCAGCTCGCTCAGGAGGAGTATTTGACGATCAAAAAACTACGGTTGGTCTTGCACCACTCGGTTCATGTCCTTTCGGCTTTGGAACTGAAACATGAATCGATTGGTAGATATTTCGATTATCTCCAGAGATCGTCGCGGTGACCACAGGTTCTTCATCATCGACATGAATGCTTTAGAATGAATGGATTTCTCCGTCCATATCTCGACAATTAATGTACATGATTCCTGTTCCAGCTCCATCCCTAGAAGATCTTGTGAAAGAATAAGAACATCCTGCTCATTAGGGTTGCTGCTCTCACCACTGTTGAGGCTTACGCTCATCATACCCATAGGCATATTCAACCGGACCTCCTGATTAGGGTTCTGCTGAATCTCTTTGCCTTTCGAACCCGTCCTTACCAGCAAGCCATTCTCTCCTGTATCCATGTTGAGGTTCGGCAGTCGACTCCCTCCATCATCCCCTTCACCCATCTCTTCCTGCGCCCCCTTACTTCTCAAGACCCCCTACAACGAAACCTACTAGACTCAAATCCTACCGAACAAAGTCTAAGAAAGACACAAGCTAAACCCTAGCCTCCGACACTCCCCGTGTAACCTAAAGACTTCGACAACCCCCCGTAAAGAAACTAACACGACACGACCCAAATGCTAAACTAGACACGTCCAGGAGACCCGCAGTTACACAACGCTATTCCCTTAGTACGGATGCGAACATGTCAGAGTGTTTTCTCGGACAGATGTTCAGAAAACCACGAAACCCTAGAAAGGGGGCCACGTCTCGTATCCTGAGAGAAAAACCCTAGAAAGGGACTATGTACATATAATATTTATTTCTAGTATATAGTACTTATTGCTACTATATGAACATCTATATGTTTAATTGTATTGAACTTGATTTTTTTTATGTAATTAAAGAGTGTTAGGTGATATTATCACTCTTATACTAATTTTGGGATAGTCGTTTCCAAGTTTATGTCTAAAAGTTTTCTTTAAATTGTATGGAAATAAATTCATGATATTTTAATATACAATCATTGGGGTCACGAAGTACCAAAATTGTATGATTATTTTACTCAGCTTGACCTACTGGATCTCAGCGGTTAGAGTATCACTTTCATATGGCGAGAGAAGTTTTTCCGACGCTTTGGTGGTCTTCTTGGGAAAAATGGCGAACTAGGTTTTTGTTGGTCAAAACATACTTGGCACCAATTACTAAAATTGAATGGACTTTACCTCACGACTAGGAAACTTGAATGAGGGTCTTTAACGCGTGCACATTAAGTATGGATGGGAGGCTCGAGCCATTGCATGGAAACGATCTTACACATATATGCAGTTTCATATGGTCTTGTGCTCGGGCGACCAAGAATCTTCATGTCCATGGATCACCAATGGCATACGGTTATAATCTTCCATTGACTACGGGCTTAAGGCCTTCCATCTATTCCAGTGACATATCATTACACAATAACAACCACCTAGGGCATTATGATATTCAAAGAGGACCATGTACGGTATTACTGGGCATAATATACATGAGGCATGAGAATGTCTAGACCAGATGATACCGACATGATGATTGCTTTGAATGTCTCTAGTCAAAGACATGTGGCTAGTCATCTTCTTCTAGAGGCGATCCCAATCACATGGTAGTAAGATAAATGGGTCAGGGTAGTCTATGATTCCTGTAGAGATGCAATGAGCAAGTGCGTGCTAAATCCTATTGGTGCAGTTGGAATTGCATGTTCTCCTGTGGATCACAGCCAAAATACAGGTAATGTATGGAAGTGACTCAGGTAACTCAACGTAGGCAAGCTCAAGCATCTGTTTCAAAGGGTGAGAAATATACCAATAATTTATCTAAAGGCATAAATATGTTGTTCACTAGCACATCAGCGTTTATTGATGAGAGAGCAGCTAAATGCAAGCATATATTTTTTTTTTGCCTTCGTTGCACCTTAATATGGCAATGGACAACTCAAGCAAGGATCGCTGGATATCTCATGTTACTCCTTTAGAACCAGTGCTAAAGGTCGGCCATTTTTCTGTTCGCGCTACCACATGGAATGGACATGGCATGAAAAAAGATTTATTTTATAGGTAGCAATTCTCGGTCATTGCAAGAGATGTGTGGTTAACTCTTAAAGTTGTCCCCAATGAAGGAGCTTTGGCAGATGCTGGGATTAGGGCATCAATTTTTATCAATTCATTTGATCACTTAGGATGATCATAATCAGAGTAAAAATATAGCTTGGAGATTGAGTCCCGTGATGATTTTCCTTTAAGCCTAGTCAGTGAATTTCTTCCTACGAGAATATCCACCTTTCTTGCCTAATAATAGATAAAGTTAAGCGGCCTAGGCCCTGAACATGTACACTCCCCGATAATTTTAGGTTTGACTGTCCATCAAAAAAAAAAAAAATTCAGGTTTGGCTACAGCTATTCGTAATCACATTAGAGTTTACTTTGATTATTTGAGCCGTACTAATGCAAGGGTCTCGGTAGATGTGGATTTATTAGTTTGTGAACAGTATTTCTTTTGCTGATTACATG
The DNA here is from genome assembly GCA_012979155.1 of Hypericum perforatum. Classification (NCBI taxonomy): domain Eukaryota; kingdom Viridiplantae; phylum Streptophyta; class Magnoliopsida; order Malpighiales; family Hypericaceae; genus Hypericum; species Hypericum perforatum. The sequence continues at coordinate 4,871 of SOPF01028340.1, read as the reverse complement.
TTTGTGAGTTCTAAAATATTAGTTTATTTTGAAAGACGTGACACACTTTCTACTAATTTTTTAATAATATTTTTTATTTATTTTAAATTAAAATTTGGGAAGTTAATTACAAAATAGCTCAGTTGATGTGGTGCGGATACGCTAGAGTTTAACTAGAACATTCTTATATCTCCGCTATTTTCTAACTTTCATGACCATTTAAGAAAAACAAATTATGGACATGACGTTTTAAGCCAAAAATGATCTCAACTTCTTAGTGATGACAAAAATAAAATTCTTTCTAAATGGAATCCCTTTGTTATCCGTAAATGTATGATATATTAATTTGGATAAATTATATCTGGACCCCTTTGGTTTGCTGTATTTAACGCTGGCACCCTTGTTATTCGCAAATTGATTAAAAGCCTCTCAGTTTGGCAAAATTATACCATTCAGCCCCTTATACTGGAACTGGCATATTTCTCCAGCAAGTAGCCATGGAAAATGACAAAAATATCCCTTACACTAAAAAACAAAAAAAAAAATCATCTTTCTCTTTCCTCTCCCTCCTCCCGCCTCCCTCTTCTTCTTCTCCTTCCTCTCTTTCCTCCTTCCTTCCTTCTCCTTCTTAATCAAAATGCCGAGCCTTCCCGACATTTCTAACCTTAATCAACCCCCAAATGAAATTTGAGTAGGCAACCACATCAGGCACTGCTCTACAAGAAATCGTGGTCTCACGAAACACAAAACCTTTGTCCAACTCCTCATTCCTAATTAGCTGATGATGATGGCGGGAGCTCTCAAAAGCCTTCTCCACCTGGTACTCCCCCTTCACCACAACCACCGACGCCAGCACCGCCCAACGATGAGGACCAAATCCTCACAACACTCTCCCAAGCCATCAAGTCCATGGAGACCAATCTCCTCCACTTCTCCCTCAGAAGAACCGTCCCTCTTATTAAACCCCACTACTTCATCAACCTCGTTAACCAAAACCCTCACTCTCTCCCCGGTTCCTCTGTCCTCTCCTTCTTACACTTCCTCTCGTCTCACTCGGGTTTCTCCCACACGGTTTAGACTTTCTCTGCTATGGCACATTGCATGTTCTCCCACGGGATGTATCCAGAGGGTCGATCTCTGATCAGGTTTGTTCTCACCGGGAGGGGGAAGGACTACACTTCTTTGATTTTTGCATCGGTTTTCAAGACTAGAGGTACCCATTTATCGAATTACACTTTTGATATATTGATTATTGGGTATACCGAGTTGGGATTCATGGGTGATGCTGTTCAGTGCTTTAGGTTGATTAATAAGCCTAACTGTGAGGTACCCTTTTTGGGTTGCAAGTGTTTGCTCAAGAGGTTGATAAAGACAGGGTTTTTGACTTGGCTTGGGGATTATTTTAATGTTTTGCATTGTTTGAACTCTTCCGAGATGGGGTTTGGAAGGGGGAGGAAAAAGAGGAGGAGGAGGAGGAGGAGGAGGGAGGAGGGAGAGGAGGGAGGGAGGGAGAGAGCTTTTTTGTTTTTTAATATAAGAGTATTTTTGTCATTTTCCATAGTTCCTCGTTGGAGAAATACGCCGGTTCCGACATAAAGGGCGGAATGGTATAATTTCGTCAAACTGAAGGGGTTTTTTTTTATCGGTTTGTGAATAACATAGGTGCGAGGATTAAATACACCAAATCAAAGGGAACCAAATATAATTTATCGTATTAATTTTGAATATGTCTAGGGTTTAATATGATCCGCTTGTAGTGGTAGTAGATGTAAGAGGGTCTGAATCTTATTTTACACTTTCTACTATTTTATTTAATTTGGTCTTCTTTCAATTTTTATTTGAATATTGATGTGTTACGTATGAAATATGTATAATTTATTCAATTTGAATATGATGGACACTCAAATTTTATGTGAAAAATTATCAATGGTAAAATCTTCAAGTGTTGTCGGAAGTTGTATACACTGTAGATCCTACGAACATAATTGATGTTGAAAATTTTCTAGGGTCGAGAATAAAATACGAGTCCAATTCTCGAAGTTAAATAATTATATCATATCCTACCGATCGATCCCTACTGTTATCGAAACACGGTATTATTGCAGTGGACTGGCCTGGGCCTTAGTAGGCTTTGTAAGCCCAAAACTTATGTTAGCCGAAATAATCTCCCAAACGCCACCCCCACCAAACTCCACTCGTCGTCCCCGTTGTTGCCCAATATATAGACTTCTCCGTTACAAAAAGGGAATTAAAAGTAATTTAATAAAAACCCGTTTAATAGAAGAAAATAAAAATAAAATAACCGCTCGTCGGAGATATAAAAATGGGAGAATCTGTCCCGCCTAGTCGGATTTCCGTGTACCGATCCCTCGGCGGCGGCTCAGGTCTCTCTCTCTCGCGCTCTCTCTCTCTCTCTCTCTCTCTCTCTCTCTCTCTCTCTATATATATATATATATATATATATATATATAAAACACAATACGTAATCGTTCTCTGTACGTTACTTGGACCAGGCGATTTCTCCATTACTTTATAATTTTCATTGAGATCTTAGTTTCTTATGTTTCACTGTTTCACTATTTATTTTTAATTATTAGAAAATAAATGTTTTTAGCTTCTCCCGTTGTGATTGTCTTATAAGTTGCTGTCTTTAGTTACTGGTCCGTAGTGGTTTGCTTCATTTTGTTTTTTTTTTAGGTCTTTTATATTTTTAATGGGGAATTTTTGTAATGTATAGTGGCGGATGTGCTTCTGTGGGGTGGAGATGGTCTGGGAGCTTGGCGGTTTTAGGGTCGTCGACGGCATTGTGGTTGCAGTTCGAGCGGGCGGGCCACAATCTGCTGTCGTTCGTGGCCAATGTCGTTTTCTTGCTCGTCGTGATCTTGTTCTTGTGGGCTAAATCGGCTACCCTTCTGAACAGGTAGTTTTTTTTTTTGTGTACTGTTAGTGATTGATTTGGTTGAGATTTGCATTTGCATTTGGTTGTGATTGATTCATTCTTCACTTAATATAATATTTTTAAGTGTATTTGTTTTAACGTGAAAGTGAGAGGTAAAGTTATCACTTTCACGTTAATTCCCTTAAAAAAATCACGTTCACGTTAATTATAGGATTTTTCTTTTGAAATTTAGTCCAACAAGCTTCTCCGGGTTAATGGAAACAATTTGATGTCTTTTAATTTCGGTCAGAAATTAAAGCATTTATCATGTTACGTATTCCCGTTATTCCCGGTTAAGTAGTAAGTACTGATCATTGTTTAGTAGACTTAACGACTGTAAAATACCGTCAAGAAATTGGATTCTATGGGGACTTCATAGAGGGTGTCCCCATATGAGGACAAGCGTCTTGATCGTTGGATTGACCTTAATTTTAAATTTTTAGGATCTGACGGTTTAAAATGCTCAAGGATAATATAGTCTTTTACCAAAACTGAAAAATGTGGGTAGTTAATGCCTCCCTTAATTGTAGCCCCATTATCAATCCCATCATCATAAATAATTGCTACTTTTTAGGAATTTAAAATTTAAACAATTAAATTGTTACGGACCTTCAGACTTTTTTCGTCCATCCCATAACAAATAATTTATCCATAGGAACCGATTTTTTTTTTAATTTTTTTCTCCCGCCACCAAGAACCAGTAAACCAACCAGTAAATCAGAAAATCAGTAAACCCGTAAATCAATAAACCAATAAGCCAGAAAACTAATAAACCAGTAAATCAATAGTTCAGAAAACTAGTAAACTAATAAATCAATAAACCAGTAAACCAGAAAACCAATAATCCAGAATACCAATAAACCAGTAAATCAATAAACCAGTAAACTAGTAAATCAATAAACAAATAACATTAAACCAATAAACCAGTAAACCAATAAACTAGTAAATCAATAAACCAGTAAATGTAAATCAGTAAATCAATAAACAAATAAACCAATAAACCAGCAAATCGTTAAACCAGTAAACCAATAAACCAATATATAGTAAACCAATAAACTAGTAAATTAGTAAATCAATAAACAAATAAACAGTAAACCAATAAACCAGTAAATCAATAAATCAATAAACCAGTAAATCAGTATAAAGAATATGTAGAAAACGTAGAAAGAATTGTTTAGTAATTAAAATAATGACGACTATTAATTAGGATTTTTGTGGGAGTTAATTGATGGGAGAAATAAATTGCTAATTAGGTGGAAGGTTACTAATTGTTAATAAGATGGGAGGTTAATTAATTGGAGAAACATATCAATTAATTCAAAATAGGATGGTAGTTACAGAGATTATGTAGAGAGAAAGAAATCAATAGAATTTTACCAAATCACCCTTTTTTATTAACTCCCTTCCTTTAGTTCCCATATGGGGACTAATAACTAGTCCCCTCCAAATCTACTCCCATAATGTCAAAGTGACATTGATGATAAGTAAAAGTTTCGAGAGATGGTATTGTTAAATAGTAATATAAAAGATGTTTGTGTTTGGTCCGCGTAATTGAGAGGAACTTTGAAAAGTATTTCTAGTTGGTGACAATATACGAATTAAAACTAAAGACTCAACCGAAAAACTGACAACTAATTATCAAATCTATATATGTTCCTCCTTTGTTTAAGAACGATATCTTTCAGTTCACGTTCTTTTTTTATTTTCATTTTTTTTACTGATACAACCCATCAAATAAAAAAAAATACAAACCAGTCTCGAGCCCACAACACACGTGTTAGCCAACAGTCCTGGCAATCAGGTGGGGCATATAGCCCCTCACCAGCTAGTCAACAACCCTGGTAATTGATGTGTGTCTAAAACACGCATTAAACGCATAGGATTTTGAGTATGTTTTTATAGTTTTATCTTTAGTTTCATATTGATTTAGTTATCTTTTGAGTTTTAGGTGACT
>SOPF01028339.1:0-70365 GCA_012979155.1 Hypericum perforatum | reverse complement strand
GTACAGCCTTTGGGGCTTTACAATGAATTGGAAATACAGTTTATGTGGTACGTCAAAAAGGTAGATATAAGATTGTTATGAAAGTTTAACTGAAGTAAGACTGTATGAGTGAGATTCCGGCATTGGTTTATACTGAGCAATTTTTTGTTTACCCTTGAATTTGAAACAGAAACTGTCCAGGCCAAACCTTATCTCCAATGTAAAACTACTTGAAAGACAATTTGTTTCGGCCAAAACATGATGTAATTCAGGATACAGTATCGTGGTAGATTTTTTATGTATCTTTCTTTATGCTTATTTAACTAAAGATACTTCCATGTAGAAATTCTGAGATCCTCGTCTCTGGTTAGCATGGATTCAGTTAGAGATCTCATTTCAAGTCCTTTGCTTTTATTGCATTTGAAACAGGGTCCCCCTATTTTGTAGACCCTGAAAATTTGTACAGAACCAAATGCAAAATTTCATTTACAAATAAATCAAGAATTCATCTTAAAAACTTATCAAGAATTCATTCATCAACTCATTTGTGAATGAAATGAATATTTAATTCATTTGGTATCACATAGAGGGTTGACCAGCTTAGGAGGTTTTACTGTATGCAGTCCTTGGAAGTAAGCGCGCTGAAAGGGTGTTCCAGCATGTTCATTGTATATCATGTCGTTGCTGTGTAAAGCCAGAAGTAATACATGAAGCCTCATCAATTTCTCATGGAATTTTTTGTGTCTAATTGTGTACTTGGATGGATCAAGCTCCAACATTCCCTGTATCAGCTCATTTGGTCCTTCATTTCCTACGTTAATATGAGCACCTCAAATTTTGAATTTCCAGGTACGTGGTTTCTTGGGGCAGCAACAACTAGAGGATGCACTCACAGGGATGGATCTAGTGGTTATTCCCGCTGGTGTTCCTAGGAAACCTGGAATGACAAGGGATGACCTATTCAACATAAATGCTGGGATTGTTAAGACCCTTTGCGAAGGAGTTGCCAAGTGCTGCCCGAAAGCTGTTGTAAACATAATCAGTAATCCTGTTAACTCCACGGTCCCAATAGCCGCTGAAGTTTTCAAAAAGGCTGGAACCTATGATCCCAAGCGATTACTTGGCGTCACAATGCTTGATGTTGTCAGGGCAAACACGTTTGTGGTAAGTAAAGCAGTGGCTTAATACGTTTCTGATTCTGTGGAAGGAATGATTCTGCCCCATCCTAGTTATAATTGGAGCTTACTTGAGTTCGCCTTTGCTCTCAAGAGACAAGTTCATCATGTTTGTCCTATTTACTTTTTTCTTCATCATTTAGGAAAATTTGGTGATGAGGCACACACTTAAGTTTCAGATTTGTGCTATTATGTGCTAAATGGGCCTAAGAGTAGGGAAGAATTTTTGTTGTTATTTTGCTAATGTAAAGTTTTGATATTTGAAATGATAATCCAGTCTAACATCTCGGTCATAAATGACCTTGCTTAATGCTGATTACGGGTACACTCCAGGGTCACTATTAATTTCTGGATTTTGTAATTACAGGCAGAAGTTTTAGGTCTCGATCCTAGAGAAGTTGATGTCCCAGTGGTCGGGGGACATGCAGGGGTTACTATTTTGCCTCTTTTGTCCCAGGTTCGAACTTGGAGTTTCTAGCTAGTTTATCAGCTTGGATGTGTGGTGTATCTCAATTCCTTGTTCAGTTGCTCAGTGACATTGTGCTTTACAGGTTAAACCTCCGTGCTCATTTACACAGAAAGAGATTGATTACTTGACAGATCGTATTCAAAATGGTGGAACAGAAGTTGTGGAGGTACTTTCCTTTCTATTACTTTTTCATGCCATTGGGTGCAAAATTCAAGGTTTCCAACCTGTCTCAATTGTTCGGAGCCTACTTATCATGTGACGTCTTGCTCATTTCTTATGGCTTTCTCAACATCTGTCTGGGTTCTACTTTGTACTGGATTCAATCAAGATAACAAGGTCTTAAGACTGTCTAGGCCTTCTGGAGCCTCCGTTCCAGAACATAAAGGACAAGTGTTTTTAAACCACGTCAAAAGCTAGATGTGAGAAATCTAAAAATTATGATGAAACTTACAGTCCCTTGCTTTTTTATCTAGAAAATGACTGATGGAGTATTTAGGATGGATTAAAATCTTTATATTTTTTTTATAATGGGGATAAACTATGTTGAAAGAAGCAACCTTGTTTTGGTCATTTATATTATTTTCTTGCTGGCGTTAATGCATGTGGCCTACACAGCATAAGTCACTTCCAAATGTTATGTGATTTTGCAGGCCAAAGCAGGAACTGGATCAGCTACGCTTTCGATGGTCTGTGATTTTTCTATCTACTTGCTTCCATCAAATTTGGTTTTGACTCTCTTAAAAGCTAAAATTTGCTGAACTGCAAATTGAATTTGTAGGCATATGCTGCTGTCAAATTTGCAGATGCATGCCTTCGAGGATTGAGAGGAGATTCTGGTGTTGTCGAGTGTGCCTATGTTGCTTCTGCGGTATGTCGTTCCAATCCTTCTATAGCATCTCTATTAGGTCCTTCTACATGTAATCTTTGTCTGCAGTTTCTGCCCGAATAACTCTTTAAAAGGAAGTCAATTTTGTAGGTGACTGAACTTCCATTCTTTGCTTCCAAAGTGCGACTGGGTCGAAATGGAGTGGAGGAAATTCACCCTCTCGGGCCTCTCAACGAGTATGAAAGGTTTGCAATCTTCTTACCAAACTCGTATCTGTATGGTCTTGTCCATTATACGGAAGACAATAACGTCGGCAATGTGTCTCTCCTGATAGGGTTGGCTTGGAGAAAGCAAAGAAAGAGTTGGCTGCAAGCATTCAGAAAGGCGTCTCATTTATCAAGAAATGAGCTCTTGACGACCGCTATCGGCTTCTGCTTTTGCTTGTCCTGTTGGGTTCAGTCAGTTTAGCCGCACCACTTCACCGAAAACCCGAAACGAGTATAATAAGAGTCGAATTGTGCCCCGAAAATATCCAAGTCTAGTGGCAACAAGAAATGAGTTCAGAAGTTCACATTTTGTTTTCAGAATCTGTTGTCCAGATCAAAAGAATTGTGGGTCACTTTTTTTAAAAAAAAAAAGTGAGGTCAAATCTCTATATGAAACAAAATAACGGCAAAAAAGTACGAAATCATAAGAAAACCTACTCGTAAGTCGTAAGCAAAAAATTATCATGAGGGTCGTGCAGCCCTTCGTATAAAGAAAAATTCTGACTCTTGTCGATGACTTCATAAGTAGGATTTTCTCTCACGAGGTTAATTCGATATCATCAGTAGAGTAAAAGCTAAAACTACAGTGTTGGCTATCTGTAGTAGAGTAATTAATTGTGATGGATTGACAATTCCCTGCAATAGATCAGGGTACATTTCGTGATACGGATGGAAAATGTTTGGCTTGGAATAAGATTCACCAAATCAGAAATCATCTCCTCTGGGCTGTTCTGATGTATTTTGTCTTGGCCGAGTCAATACCATGTGTGTGTCCTAACGCATTCTTTGCCTTCTGGGCTCTTATCATTCCATGTTTGAATCCGAATTATAGATCGATCAGTCTCGATTCTCCACCCCTATTACATGTGTCTCGACTCTTCTTTTATAAGTGTAATTTTTATCACAAACTAAATTTTGAATTTTATTTATTTCAAACTAGATTTTTATCCATCTTTTATGTCGTTAAACTAATTTTTCATTATCTACTTCGAGCATGCTTTTATTGAAAAAATCAGCAAACTGTAGTGTAATTTTAACATGTGGGGGCAGCGGCTCTTTAGGGGAAAAAATGTTTCACAATACTTGTATTGTATAATTTATCAATCTCCATTTATATTCACAAACAATGGTTTAAGAAAATTCACTCTTTTAACCCTTAAAAGAAACTTTTTTTAGGGTAAAAGTAAATCCATTCGTGACATAACCTCTATTATAGATTTGTACTTTACTAATAATTTTATACTAAATTCAACCCGTTTCATGTTGTCCATTCTCGGCTAAACAATTTTAAAGAATATGCGAGCACGAACTAAAGCCTGTATCACCAGACAAAAGAATCTATCTCGTTTATTTGATTGTGCGTTTTCTTTGTCGGGTAATTGATTGTGCTTTTAACAGGGGGTGGGGGGAGGCCTACCTAATCGATTTTGTTTCAAAATAGAGGGCAACTGGAATCGAGAGCCCACTCTAGATTGTCATGTATATCGATAACTATCAATTATTCGTAAAACAAAATTTTGTCCAATAATCTAAATATTCTGTACTTATGCATTCGAGTGCGACCTTATGGATAGGCATTGATTCTTCTTAAAATTATAAGTGGGTATATACTCGGAACACTATGATGATGGATGGCAATTGATTAAAGGGTACACATGAAATTAAAAATATAGCATCAGAAGAACCTTTGACTTGGGCGTCCTCGACCGGGCATGGCTATTACAATTAATTGAATGTATGCAGGTGCGTGGTACAAACAAGGAGAGGCAATGATGGTTTGGGGTTCAGGCACATTTTACATGATTAAAGATGCTTCTCCTTCTATTTCGGATAACCGAAGTTCTTTCTTTGCCAGAATCATGTAATTTGACCATTTTTCCTTGGACCTCGTTAATTAGATTCCTCCGATGGTGGGCTTTTTACAAAGTTGTTCTGATTAATTTTTTTGCGATAACGTAAAAAAACAATTTTATTGTCATGAACAATGCGCGCAACGAGAGTGCAAGAGCCATGCAACCGATTGTACAACGAGCTACTGTTCAAATTTGAAATGTTAACCAATTGGAGCTTGTTCGTAGAATAAGCACAACTTTCTAAAATATTCCATAGAGAATCAGATAACACGTAATACCCATCATTACTCCCTCTAATCACTTTGATTTATTATTGTCTTTTTTATTCCCTTTCCGCTGCTTCCCTTTTTGGGTGGTCTCGCAACGAAAGTTGCTTTAGTGATAAATTATACTAATCATTAGAGGAGCCCATTTAATTATGTTATTTTCTGTGTTGGACATTTAATTATACTCTACAATTTTACTAGTTGTCCTTTATTACGCTTTCTTTCCATCACTCAGTACACTGTAATTTGACATGTTTTCTAAATAAGATTTTTTTTTTAATTTTGTTTTGTCCTATTTATAATGGAAGTTTTATAAAAATTCGCATTTTAGTACAAAAGGAATCACATGATTACTATCTACTGACGACGTGAGTCAAAACAATATCAAACCATAAGGTATCGACGACATTAAAAAATTCACTTGTTTAAGATATCTATCCTACGACAACTTTGGCCAAAGTCCAACTTAGTGCAAAGAGATTCTCATCTGCCTCCCTTTACAGCTATCCTTCCCTCCATAGCATGCTCCACACCACTATCTTTAATCTTTATACAACTTTCTGAAAGTGACTACCATTTAAATATTAAAAATTGAGAAAAGCCAACATCATTTCTGGGATCACTTTTGCTTTTACAAACATCACCTTCAAATCTATAAAATAAAGTTCAAAATGTTGGATTCTGATTTTTTTTTATAAAAGTAATTAGCTTCTAGCTGTAGATGATTTGCATTAATGGCGCCTCAAAGGATATGTTTACTGATTAGGGCTTGATGTCCAAAACCTCGAACATGCAGATTCCATGTCAAAATTCAGTACCTAACCCTAACAGTGTCAGGATCTTGACAGCAACCAAACACTTCGTAATCATCGGTGTGCTTCAGGGACAAGTGCAGTAATGTTATTAAATAAATAAATAAAAAATAAAAAAATGACCATTTTCAGAATGATCAAAATTTGACCTCTGACCGGATGGGTCTGTGCACTTGCCAGCTTAACCTCATAAATACAAATTGCATATATCCCAAGTTATATGTTTTTTATATTATTTTCAATATTCATAATCTATTAATGTCAAAAGTATCTATTTTTTTTATTTAACTACGAATGTAGTTTTAAGAGATTAATTATGATGGAAGTCTATGGAAGTCATGTACATAAATGTGTGTATATGCCCTCTTAAAAACGCAATTATGTTACCATATTTAATTTTCACACTTTATTAGAAAATTATTTTGTGTAGAATATTCAAGAGAACTGTAACAGCATTAAAAATAAGAAGAAAGTTCCAAGCCCTTCGCATTTCCTCTGTACAAAAACTTCAATCCCACTAGACGACGAGCTACTGAAAATCAATGCAAGGGAAGTAGGTGTAGAAATAAATCAGTAGCAGCTCTGTAAAACACGAAGCTGACCTGGAGTAGAAGCATTGAACAAGTTGACTTTTGAAGGTCTGGAAAATGAATAGAAAATAAATCGAAATAAGATAGAAGTTAAGTTGAGGAGTTGCTAATTAAAGACTTCCATGTGCTACACATTTAATCGTCCACCAAATCGATGGATTCCCCTTCTGCTGTTCTTGCTTGGTGGTCCTTAAAATATAGATTGACTTATAAGAAAAACAAATATAAAATAAAGTACGATAATATTTATCGTATAATAAATTAAATTTCTTTTAATATATTTTTAAGTAAGAATTCCTAAAAGTATTGTTATCATGCCTATAAAGATGATTGGATTATCAGGTAAGATCAAACTTTCAAAAAAGAAAGAACAGAAAAATTCCATCAGCTAGACGTTGAATACCACACTTTACCAGCTTCCCCAAGTTTTTTTTTTTCTTCCGTACAATAAATTAATTTTCTTAATCGAGACAGTTCTATCTCCTTGAAGAAGGGTACCGACATAACAATTAATATTTGAGCTCAGATTTACCGGTACCGACGTAACAATTTCACAATATCCATTAAGAAACGAGAACGGGGGTTGAGCCCACTCCACTTCTGAAAGTTACAAGTCGACTCCAATTAGCTCTCGCATCTAAAAACAATATATCTACCTATCAAGATTATATTACGACCAAACACCGAGATTAACTTCCAAAATATTATTATATCTCAGGTCTTCGAACCCAATCTTTGCCCCTGAAAGACAATATGCAGTTCCATCGTCTTTAACGTTTTCCAATCAATTTTCGACATTAATACTATTGGTTAAACATTGTTTGGTATAATTTAATTCAAGTGGAGACCGATTTGGGCACATCAAACAAAAAAAGGCCACTTCCAATACTGTGTCCGACACCAATAATCAGTGATATTAAAATGTTTAAGATGTCCAAATTTAAACATCGATAAAGATGTTAAAATCTACTTATCAAAAAAATAAATCGTCAGTGGTGGACGGCCACAGGTACGAAAATTCATTATTGATACAGCATAACAAAAAAGAGTTACGTAGTACGAACCACGAAGGATATTGCAAATTAAGCTATCAGAATGCTATTTCGACTATGCATGCTTGTATACAAATTGAAGTTTGCCATCTCCTCAAGTGAGGTGAAGGATGGAAGCAGATTCCATCGCCACTATAAATGATTCTCAGGCTATCTCGGACTGAGGTTGTTCTAGAGGTTTCTGAGTTCCATATCGACCTTGCATAAATGTTAAATTTAGTAAGCATAATATTTTTTTTGTAATAGATAAATTTAGATCAATCAACTATTTCGAATAATATTGAATAGTTTAGAGACAATTCCTGGCTTCCTCGTAACTATTGAATGTATCCGCAAAAAGAAAAAAAATGTGCTTGGACAAGAAACAGCTAGTCCTCGTTTCATTCTGTCCATTTTCCTTGGTGCTTGCTTCATTTTTTCCCATGGAAAAAGTTGTTTGTCATTTACTTGGAAACGTCCACGACCAAACTGCTACCTAAAGAATCGATGTTTTTTTCTTTCTAATTTTAGCTAATATAATTTCAAATTTTAGAGTTTTATACGGTTTTGAATTTTTTATTTTTTTCATAATTTTTTTTCTCCAAAAAATTAGATTTGAACTACCGATATTTTAAATAAAATATAAGATGTGTTGTTATTATACCTAACATTAATCGAATGGTCTGTTTGGTTGAGATTTTTTTTAAGGTTTTTTTTAAAGATAACCTCAATGGTATGAAAAGACGGGCGCATTGATATATGTCGGGATTAGAGTGAAATTTTCCACGCAAAGTTTTGGCAATAATGCTCCTGATTCTCGAGGATTGTTGGATAAAATGGAGTGTTAAAAAAATCGGCATCGGGGATACTGAGAAAAACTTGGTCAGTATTGGAACAAAAAGCAGTTAAATGTGTTACCGTAGCTTCGAATGTAAAAATTGCGTGCTGGATTTAAATTTTAAACCTTCTTCAAATATTTGTGAAAATTGTGCTGTTAGTCCAAAGATCATTTATTGAGAATCTCAATCTATTTATCAGTTTATTTCCCCCTCCTACAAATTAGAGATACTTAATTAGGATGGACTAGTAATTCTGACGTAGACATCAAAATATTTATATTATTTGTATATGAAGCCTGTGCTGCAACAATTCTTTTATTTATTCGATTAATTGAAGGTGAACTCTGAGCAAAAATGTTGATTAATGCATGAGAAAAATACAAGTAGAATTAACAGCTAAAGGACAACAAAACAGATCGCATACTATTTATTATTTTACAACTCGTTAGTGCCACGTCACTGTTCCGTTGACCGGTCAGGAGGGGCAGGTAATGTGCTCTCTTCCACGCCTGTCTTCGCTGTAGGGGTGTTAGGTGATCTTCCAACGTCATGAATTATCATATTATCGACATAAAAAATATTTATAATTTGGTTCTAATAATTCATGCCAATGATTATAAATTTTGGACCGAATTATTGACTCAAAAGTTTTCATAAACACAATTTTTGCTCTCGTGTAATAAATACTTCATTAAAAGAAAAATGGAAAGAATGAAACTGTGTTAGTTGATGAAAGGAAGCTCTAAGAATGGAATATTATTATGTCTTGACAGATAATTTTTTGATATTTTTAAATGTAATTATCTCCGTTTAACTATGATTTTTTAGGAGTAATAAAATTTTTAATATATAAAACATGCTTTTAAATGATCTGAAAGAGATAATTTTACGCGCATTCGATGTATCTATTTGGTACATCACTATGTGATTACTAAATATTAGTAAAGTAGTTGGAGTTTTGTACTCCATTGGAGTTGGGATTAGGATTCCACCAATAGCTTATGCCAAAAAAAAAAATTGTTTCATATCTCATTTGCATGAGATGACTCTTGAGGTTTCCATCAACAAACCACATTCCTACCTTACCAACTATGCACCAACAAATTAAAGTCCTCCCTTACTACTATAGGTGGGGTTGGCTCACGTGACGGGCACGTGGGAGGTGGAGTGGAGGAGGGCCCTTTTTTGTTACCAAAACAGGGAACCAAATAAAGGAGATTGGATCAAATAGAATTGAGATTGTTGTATTTTATATATAAAAAAATATAACAATGTTAAATATTTGGATAAATAAGTCAAAGAGTATTTATCTGATAAATGTAACCAGTGTAGTAATTCATCTTAAAAAAAATTTATGAAAAAAATTTACTACTCGAAATTAAGTTAGTAGACTAATTTCAATGATTTTGATCAAATAGAAACCTGACTTTGGTTCAGTCTAGACCACAAGTTGGAAGTGAAGCATTCGATTAAGGTTTGAATGGAAAGGAAAGGATAAAATATTGGGAAAATTAGACTAAAGTCCTTCTACTTTGGTGATTCAACCTTTTTAGTCTTTGCTGTTTTAAAATTATCCTTTCAATCCCTACTATGCATAATAATATAGACGTTTAGTCCCTAGTGAGTCAACCGCTGATGTTACCAGTCAACATAAGTTTTCTTAAGACCATTATACCCTTCTTTTAAACCTAACCCGACTCGACCCGACCCAACCCGACTCGACCCAACCGTCTATGAATGACTAGAATGACTCGACCCAACTCAATCGACCCAACCAGCCCAACCGACCCGACCCCCCTTCTTCTTCTTCGGTGAACGACGTCGACCGGTTTTAACACCAAAACAAAATTCAATGTACAGTAACACCTTAAAAACAAAACCCAAATTTCTCCCTGTATTTCTAATCGCTCGAGTATAACCAGTAATGTAAATTTAATGGTCGGAGAAATGTAAATTAGCATAGAAAGAGAGCAAGTGATGGTACTAAAGGAACTGGCTTATTCCATGTCAATAATCATCAACATGTAAGAAGATGACCAAAACGTGAAAAAAATGAACTACCACCGACAAAATCATCTAATCCTCCGGTCGACCAAGAGAATATCTTTTGCCGACGATTACATCAAAATTCAACAACGACTAGAAAAAGAGAACTCGCCGGGATGAACCCCTGGCTAGAGACTTGACGCCGGGATGAACCCGGGGAAAGTCGGAGGTCGAGATCCCCTGGGCAGACTCCCTCCGGCACCAACGCTTTCTTCCGCTTAGTTGATACTCTTGATCCCGTTTGCAATTGGTGTAATAATAAATTGGGAGAGATTTTCCATTGAGGTTTGCCAATTAGCGTTGGAGGCAAGTGAAAATGGTAGGTAAAGGGAAGGAGGATTTATTGGAGGAGGGAGAAAAAAGAAATGGGCTCGTACGGGGTCGGGGAGTGAGGTTTATACACATTTATATAAGAACCTACCAGAAAAACATTTAAAGATTTCGAGTTCAAAACTTTAAGAATGAAGAAGGAGGAGGAGGAGGAGGAGGAGTGGGTTGGGTTGGTTGGGCCGGTTGGGTCGATTGAGTTGGGTCGAGTCATTCTAGTCATTCATAGATGGTTGGGTCGAGTCGAGTCGGGTTGGGTCGAGTTGAGTTAGGTTTAAAAGAAGGGTATAATGGTCTTAAAAAAACTTATGTTGACTGGTGACATCAACGGTTGACTCACTAGGGACTAAACATCTATGTTATTTTGCACAGTAGGGATTGAAAGGGTAGTTTTAGAACAGCAAAGACTAAAAAAATTGAATCACCAAATTAAAGAGACTTTAGCCTAATTTTCCCTAAAATATTTGTTGTACTTCTTTCCATGTGCTTCTTTTAAAGGAAACTAAGCATTCATTTCACTCGCCACTGGGCTATATTCAGTTCAATTTTAATACGAAAAAATGAAAATAAATAGGCAAAAGGCTCTGAAAAGAGAAAGCAACAGATGCCAAGGAGTTTTCAATTTCACCACCCATTCCCAGGCTGGCAGGAAATCAGATGAAAATACCATCACAATCTCGGTAATTGAAAATGCATCGGTTTCCTCTACATGGTGCCTAACGCAAACAACAACAACAACAACAACAACAACAACAACAACAACAACAACAATAATAATAATAATAATAATAATAATAATAATAATAATAATAATTCCACTTTAGTACCTTGTAGTTTGGTCCATTCCCAGATAAGTCTATGTAGTTCAAAAGTGTTAATTCAAGTTTAACTTTGTCCAATTTTTTGATTTGGGTCATCCTAACCGGTTTGATTCAAAAATCCAAAACTCGATTTCGCAATTCCGACGACGAAGACGTGTGAAATTGGTATCCACACGTCGAGAATACTTCGGAGAGTCAACGAGAGTCGACGATCGGCGTTGAAAAAGTCGGATTTGATTTTACCAAAATGAACAAAAATGAATCGAACCGGTCAAAAGTGATCCAAATGGGAAAATTAGAACAAGTTGGACTCAAATTAACACTTTTAAACCACAAGGACTTAACTACGAACGGGACAAACTACAAGGTACTAAAGTGGACTTTTCCCTAATAATAATACTACAAAGATGGGAAAACACAGTTGTCTATATAACATAACCCATATTTTCTGTCTAAAGTCTTTCCAACTTTCCTATCAACAAATGGTCACCGGCGCCAGGATATAGGCAGACTTTTATACTTTTTTCCGGCCAACTTCATTTCCAAACTAAATATTATTTGGATATCATTAACTAAGTACGTTTATTTTCCTGAGCTGGGATTACAGTTACAAGGATTCCATAGTAAATTAATTCAACCAGTGAAAACAGCACTGGCAACTTCTGGTTGTACATATTTTTATACATGGAATCTCTTCAAAAGAAAAACATGTAATTACAATTAGCTACTTTTGGCTATTGTTCTGGTTGTACATATTTGGTTTTATAAAGTTAATCCATTAAAAAAAAGAATTAAGATGATTCTAATATCTGAAAACCTCCAGGACCCTCCAAATTCAACTATACACAAGGGAAAAACCAAAGAGAAAAAGAAAAACAATTGCAAACATGAGTTAGACCCCTCAAATTAGAGCAAATATTAAAATGGGAAGAAACCAAAAGGAAAGAAAGATTGGACTAGCAACATTCAACAAATATAGGACAAATACACTCTTTCCCTGCCAAGTGCAGAACACATACTAAAGCTAGATACTAAGAAGATCTGGTGGAGGTGACTGAGGAGGCAGCGGTTGAGTTTGCTGGTGGTCTTTAGAATCCTTGATTGTTGTGCTCGGGGACTCCAAGCCAGTGGTGGCTGCTTGCGGAGATGGCTCGGTGGTTGTCAAGTCTCCTTGTTTGGAGCCTGGCAGCTTTGGCAACTCCGTTAGAATTTGGACGACCTCCCGCATTGTCGGGCGCTCAACGGCGTGCTCTTCTACGCAAAGCATTGCGACGTAGAATACGTGCATCACCTCCTGGAGCGGAATTGATGAGAGCCTTTGATCCATGACCTTGAGAACTCCTTCCCTGTTTGAGTCTGTCATTTTTCGAACCCATTGAACAATGTCCACGCCGTCACCAAACTCTCCAACTGGTTTTCGGCCAGTGATGAGCTCCAAGAGGACGACTCCGAAGCTGTAGACATCACTCTTCTCGTCCACCTTCAGAGTATATGCATATTCTGCAGCAGTTTTACAATTTGATCAATTAAAAAGTGATTTGGAAATTCTAACACAGGTAGCATCGGACAAAAAACTTGTACAGTGCAAATCCTCAGGAAGTCGATTTCTCAGCCTTCAGATTACAACAAAAAACTTTTCCGTTGACAGCGAAGGTTCACTAATAGATGATGAGATAAGAGGTTTGAATTTGAGTGGATGACAGATAAACACATTGATGATATTTATTGGTAATTCGAAAGCGAACTTAAATTCTTAAAAGTGGAAGACTTTTGAATCCAGAATAGATTGGCAGGTCAAAGTTAAAAGTAATCAAAGTCCATTTAAAATGATCAGACAAAGATTTCATTGAAACATGTCATATTCATGTACATCCCAAGTCTACCTCGTTGTACAGTAATAATTACTTAAATACTTAATGCTTCACGTTAATGAACAGTAATCTTGTACCTAAACCCGTAACAGTAATCTTGTACAGCAAAAAAAATTATTGGTCCCTCAACGTATCATTAAAAGAAATAAACAATAACACTGGAATTAGGACGAGAAAACGATTACGAAAAGCTAATGTACCTGGAGCAATATATCCATAGGAACCGGCAATTGCAGACATGCACTCGGATGTTCCGGAATCTTGCAAGAATTTGGCCAGGCCAAAATCAGCAACATGAGCTTCGAAGTTGGAATCAAGAAGTATGTTGTTGGATTTAACATCGCGGTGAACGATCAGAGGGGAGCAATCATGGTGGAGGTAGCAAAGACCTTTTGCAGCCTCCAGAGCAATCTTATACCTTGTATCCCAATGCAAATGGCCCCCTTTCTTACCATGAAGAACCTCGCCTAAGCTCCCGTTGGGCATGTACTCGTACACCAAGAGATTAGTCTCGTGGTTGGAACAGAATCCCAGTAGCCTGACGATATGCCTGTGCCTAATCCTCCCCAGAGTCTGTATCTCAGCATTAAACCCATGATCATGTGAAGATCCGCGGCTCATTACAGGCAGCCTCTTCACAGCAACTTCGTCTCCATTAGGCATGGAGCCTTTGTACACAATTCCGGCGCCTCCTTTCCCTATGATGTTATCCTCCTTCAAGCTATCCAATATATCGTCCGCTGTGAAGTCGAGGCGCTGGAAGGCAGTGAGCTTCCATGCACAAGAATCACTAGCCTTCTTCAATGACCGAGCCTTGATGATGGCTGCAATGGCAAACAAGATTGAACAAACAAGCAAACCAACAACCAATAGCAGCTTCAAAGAAGACGTGAGCGGGCCCTTGGAGTGCGGCTTCTGAGTCCCATCGGATACCCCTGCCTTACAAGGACCTAAATAAGGTCCACAAAGATCAGAATTCCCCAGGAATGAAGTGTAATTGAAGGATCTAAACTGCCCGGTGCTGGGAACCAACCCAGAAAGGTTGTTGTAGGAGAAATCCACAGAAGTCAGGCTCTGCATAGTGGCAATAGAAGCAGGAATGCTCCCTTCAAGATGGTTTCTTGACAAATTAAGGTAATTCAGTATCCTCATACCGGTGATCTCCGTGGGGATCTCCCCGGACAGCTCATTCCGGCTGAGGTCAACAAAGGTCAAGAGCTTGCATTGGCTGAACTCCGGTGCAACCGACCCAGAGAACTTGTTGTTGCTAAAATCCAGCTTAGACAGCTGCTGCAACCTCCCTATCTCCGGAGGGATCACACCCGAGAACTTGTTACCGTCTAGGAGAAGCTTCTGCACGCCCGAGAAGTTCCCAATACTGGGGGGCAATGAGCCGGACAGCTTGTTGTTGGACAAGCTAATCTGCCCGAGATTAACAGCCACACCGGTCCCAGCAGCCGGGAACTCCCCGCTAAGCAGATTATCCTGGAGCTCCACCTGGGTCAACATCGGCAGCCCGAAAAGCCGGTCTGGGATAGTCCCGTTCAGGTAGTTATCCCCCATCCTGATCCTGGACAAGGACTCACATTCCCCCAGAGACTCCGGGATCGGCCCAAGCAGGAAGTTACTCAAAGTAATGAGCGTCTCCAGCCGGTTTCCGGAACACAAACTAGGAGGAAGAACACCGGTAAGCTTGTTAGAAGACAAATCAACGGTCAGCAACCTGCCATTAGTACCCAACCCCAATGGGATACTACCAGTGAAGTTGTTTTCCCAGAGCTGAAGCACCTCCAGCTCCGGCAACTCTCCGACAAACTCGGGAATGCTCCCATGAAGCTTGTTCCTAAATAAATTCAATAAAGTTAAGTTCTTTAGCTGGGAAAACGTAGAGGGCACTTCCCCTTCAAGTGCATTGTTGGACAAATCCAAGGACTTCAAGCTCTTCAGGTGCCCGAGCTCGTCGGGGATGGGCCCAGAAAACCCATTAACCTGGAGGAACAAAGTGTCGAGCTTTTGCAGCCTTCCGAGCTCCGGCGGAATCCCGCCGGAGAGCCCGCAGTTGGCGGCGTCGAGCCGGACCAGCTCCGACAGATTCCCGATCTCCGGCGGTAGGGACCCCTCGAAGATGTTGTAGTACCCAATGTAGAGCTCCCGGAGCGTTGTCAGGTTCCCAAGCTCCGGCGGGACGGGGCCCTCGAGCTCGTTGCCGGAGACGGCGAGGTACTCGATGGACTCCCAGCTCCCGTACTCCGGCGGGATCCTTCCAGCGAAGAAGTTGCCTCCGAGGTGTAAATGCCGGAGCGAAACCATCCCGACGACGGAGAGGGGGAGTTCTCCGGTCATATTATTATTGTAGAGGTCAAGAACGCGGAGGTTCTTAAGCCCGGCGAGCTGTGCCGGAAACGAGCCATTGATGATGTTGTTGGAGAGGTTAAGGTGTCGGAGCGCGGACAGGGCGGAGAACTGTGTCGGGATGGGGCCCACCAGGGCGTTGGAGCCGAGGGAGAGGTTCTGGAGGTACCTGAGGTGGGAGAGGTCGGGGGAGATGGTGCCGGTAAGATTAAGGCCAGAGAGGTCGAGGGCGGTCACGTGACGGCGGGTGGAGTCGCACGTGAGGTGGGCCCAGGAGGGAGAGCACGGGTTGGTTTGGGAGGAGGTCCAGGTGGCGAGGGCGGATGAGGGGTCGTCGGTTACGAGGGACTTGAAGGAGAGGAGGGCCTCGGCCTCCGTGACTGTACGGGCCTCGGTGGGCCGGTGGAGGTGGAGGACCAGGAGAAGGAAGAGGAGAGGCTCTCGCATTTTGGGTTTTTTCTTTTGGTTTGGTCGACGAAGAGAGAGAAGGGGGAGTGGGAGTGAGAAGAAGGAAATGGAGGGGGAAGGTTGGAGGTGAAGCACAATGGGTGTCTGTGGGCTTCGATTTAAATATTGGAAAAGTATGCTATATTATATAAGACTTTAAGTTACATATTTTTACGTGAATATTATGCTGGCCCAAATGATATAATATACTATAAATGATTACATTAACATCAAATTCAAAATAAATATTCTCATAGAAATCTATTTTAATATATTTTAATTGAAAAATGAGACATATATTTTATAAACTTATAGTTTATGATGTTTTCATGGTTTAAAGATGTTAAAAATATGTTTGAGTTGATAATAGACCGAAAGAAGAAAAAACAAAAATACTGTATACAGTAGCACCACTGAAACACAAATTAGATGATACAGCTCGGGACCCTTTCGGCAATTAGGATGTGTGTTGCGACAAATTAGTTGAACAGAAGTGGACGTCATATCTCCCAAAATTCTCCAACTTGTGCAGTAGTATTAGTAGCGTACTGTTTCTATTGGCATGTCTTCACAATTGAGTTTTATCCCTGTCTAGTTTGCCTTCAGTGATTACATTACATAATTCAAGTTTAAATTGAGTAATTTATATTAATTGTATAATAATGTTAACAAAATTTCTCAGCCAATATATACTTGACGTTTGAGTTAAGTTCGTCTTTATCAATCGATAATGCATATACTCCAAAACCATAATTATAATACCCATGATCCGGATTGGTCAAGAAGAGAGAGAGAAACTACGGATTGTCGAAGTGTTCGAATTACGGTTTCGCCATTTGGGGATAGCCATAATGGTACTTCTTCCTCTGTGCTCGACTCCACTGGGATTCGCTGCACCAGCAGCAGGTCAAAGTAAAACAAATGCATCGACACAGTGTGAGCCCACCCACTACTCTTATATGGATGGTCCCCCCCCAAGACGATGACGAGGAATGAGACGCAACTCCTTAGCGATTTTTCTCTGTGGAAAGACCAAACAGCCACTTTAAGACAAGGCATAGCGACAAGTTGGGGATGGAGAAAGGCGGAAATTTACATTCCTAATGCAAATCTGGTCACGAATACGACAACCATCTTTAAAAATTACACCTTACTGCCTCGTGATTTTATCCTTTTTATACTTGAATGGCTGCGGTACTACTACTACTATGAAATAATTAATTTTACTTTACTAAATATAATTTCGCTCTTTGACGCAACAATATATCAATTTGTGGTTCTAATTTTCATGAGGTCCATGTAGCTCGACATGCAAACACTCGCCAATTTAGAAGTCAAATTTGGACCTCGAAACCAGTTTTTCCCCTTTAACCCACAAATGTTTGGGGATTCGCCGGACGTCAGTTTTCCAAGTTGATGAGATACGGGTTCTCTCTTTGGTGGGATAATGTATATAACGAAGAGATAATCTTTGATATGTACCGATCGATTCCCATATACAATTAAAAGCGTGGAAAGGAAGCAACCAGAACAAGTTTTTTCATTAGGAACAACAGAGACTTCGGTCTAAGTTGGGAAAAAGGAAAACCTCCCTCGGCCCAAAGCAAATTGCATCCCAGAAATCACGTTGCATAAGTTCGCACTTTAAAATGTTGGAAACAATACCAATAAAAATTGATTGAAGTGTCACAAAAATTAAAATTTATTTAAAGATTTTTTGAATTTATTGACTATTACAAAGATGTACCAAAAAACTAAGTTGGTGTACCATTTTGTCTCCTCGTCTTTTTGACTCCCAAGTCCCAACGCTAATTCATCTTGCCTGCCCAACAGGCCTCTATTTCTTCTTACTACCCATCGTCTACCTTCGGTAAACAAATTCTGTTAAAGTCTCTCTGTAAGTCCAACCCATAATCGTAATGGGTTGTTGCAGGGTTCTTAAAAACGACCAGGATGTTGACCTAGAATTGGGTCCGACTTCCGGGTCAGTTGGCCTGATCGGCTCAATCATCGGTCGGACTGGAATTTTTTCTCTTCCTATTTTAATGTAATTTTTTGAATTATATATGGGTATATAGGCAAAATATAAATTAATAATAATTAAAAAATATAAAACATACCAAATTTTTGTACGAACCATGCGGTCTGACTGAATTTTCTGAGTGAATTGTCATGTTCGATCGGATTTTGTTCGATCAAACCGGGTACCATTTTTTACCCAAAAACAACCCGGACTTATTCCCAATTTACGGTCTGACAGGTCGGACCATCGATCGGATCGCATTTTTTAAATCCGTGGGTTGTTGTATTCTCTGAGTCTATGAACAAGGCCATACCATTCAATGCAAACAATATGAGATTTTTAACACGTCTTTTTAATAAATTCATTTGTCCAAAGTTTACTTGACAATTTTTTTTTGTAGTTGCTGCCTGTGCAACAACACTTCTTGATGTTTTAAAGTTTTCGTTACATTGAATAAATATACCTTTTACATTCCCTCGTACCAATGTAATCATTTCCGAACTTGAAAAGGAACAAAATGGATAAAATTTCCAGATTACATTTAATCCCATCGAAAATTTTATGACATGTACATGAGACAACATGTGATGTTTAGGGCGTGAGGAAAAAATGGCGAGTAACCGTATAACTTTTTTTATTATACCAAAAGGGCTGGAAAAGTTGGCACAATTTGGCAATTTCTTGTTCATGGCTTTCGCGTTTCCATATGAATAGTTAATCCAGCACCAAAACAAAAGTTCATGTGAATCGCCATATGGGAGTTCTTTTGGTATCTAGTTACTTTTTCTTTCCGCATTCCAACTTTTCCCCTCACTCACTTCATTTCCTCTTGAGTAAGAAACAGAATTTCAAAGTAAAGCTGGCTCCTTGGACCACATGGATATGGTAGTAACTTTTAAATTTGGACATGCTCTCTAAACAAAAGGCTCTTGTTACTTTGGCGCCCGACAGCAATAAGATTAGGTCGGAAACCTGTACCTTTCGAAAATCTTCAAGATCTAATTAGTTACAATATATTGAGGATAAAAAAATATTATCTGAGAAGCTTATCATATGAACACTTTGTTTATTAAATTTTGGAATAGAGGATTGAACATGTAGATATTTAATTTCTGTTTGCCGGCCGATGACACACATTTGGGAACGGATTATATGGGGACTACTAAAAAGTAGTCCCCACGGTGGGGATGCTTTTTAAGCCTTAGGATGAGAATTTATTTTCTAAAAGTTTGATCTAAGGGTTAGTATTTAAAAGGGTAAAATGGATATTATGCTATCTCCAATTCAAATTCCTAATCACCCCAAATATCCCCAAATCTCGTAATTTTCCAATTCCCTCTCTTTATAATTTGAAATTTAAAATTTGTAATCCCGTATCCTAAAAACTATAATCCCAGATATTAGCATAAACAAATATGCCCAGATATTGGTACCTCCAGTCTGTAATATTGGTACTTTTTCGTTAATAGTGGTACTTTTGTCATTTAATTTTGGTACATTTGTCACAATAATGGTA
The DNA here is from genome assembly GCA_012979155.1 of Hypericum perforatum. Lineage (NCBI taxonomy): Eukaryota > Viridiplantae > Streptophyta > Magnoliopsida > Malpighiales > Hypericaceae > Hypericum > Hypericum perforatum. The sequence continues at coordinate 50,856 of SOPF01028339.1, read as the reverse complement.
CATTTTTTTATCAATATTAGTACCTTTTGTTAAACAATATTGATACACGGTTCGTCAATATTGGTACACGATTTTGAAGCTACAACAACAATAGAATCTCTAAACAATTCAGAAAACTATGAATTATTGTTGGCTAATTCCCAGAGGAACGGTAATACATATGCCCAGATATTGGTACCTTTAGTGATAATATTGGTGTCTCTGTTCCGTAATAGTGGTTCATTTGTGTCCAGTATTGGTACATTTTTGCACAATAATGATACTTTTGTTAACAAAAAAAGGTACCAATATTAAAAAAAAGTTACCATTATTGTTGACAAATGTACCAATATTAAAAGACAAATGTACCAATATTAAATTTTTTAATAATTTCATTTTTTATGTTTAAAGACTAAATTATCCTTTAAAAAATCAGTCCGCATGGTGGGGATTGAGGGCACTCCGCATGCAATCTGAACTCCACACATTTTAGTGGATTGTTGCTTTAGTTAGGCTGGTTAACAAAGATAAGATGCCCAATAATTTGCATGCGTTGTCTCTTCTCAATTAATAGTGCAATATAATATACGTGATATAATGTTATGTTCAATTAATTAGTTCATATGATAGCCTTATTCTCTTGTTGGGGAGGGAATGAAAGAACACAACTTTAGTTAAAATAAACACTATATTAATAGTAAGAAACTTAAATGAATTTGAATAATACAACTTTAGGCCCATCATACAATATTGATTGGTGTCAACTGGTTTAGAAATTCTAAGCACACTTAGCGAGTCGTGACAATTTAAAAATGTCCCGTTTTAGTTTGAGTAATCGCTTTCGTATGACCTAAAATTGATAACTACTGAACACCCGATGCATATAAAATCGTACCCTATTGTTTACTCATTGGGTTCGTTATGATGTACTCCCCATATAAAAATTCATGGAAATGGACCACTTTGTTTATGGGAATAAACTTCTTCACATTACAAATTCATGAATTTATTACAGAACAATTAATATGTCAGGATTACATATTTAACACACAAACCTAACCACACCGCTCATCCAGATTCCCTTCAAAAGAAATCGCTGGTCCAGACCCGTTTTCTTGTTCTATGTTGATACGTGGAGTAAAAAAAAAGGCTATGTATAACGCAAGCATGCACAAGTTGAATTTTGTTGGTTTAATGACCTAAACTAACAATCGCAACAAAAAAGTTAGGGCAAAGGTTAAGGCAGCATGATGTATTGGAACATGATCCTCGAGATCTCTTATGTTTGAATTTTATTTTAAGATTACTTACGTATCTTTACAGAAAAAATCTAGCAAAAAAATAAAATAAACCTGAATCTCTTCTGTCCACCTTCTGGCTATTTATTTTTATAAGGACGCATAGGTAAGTTTACATGGTAAAAAAATAAAATCCATACCAAAAGATATTGCCATGTTATCACTAGGGTATGGCCAAATGCAACGCCCATGAGTCCATGACATAGCTGCATCTCTTCGTGTGGATGCGACCAACAATAATTTGGCTCCCAATTATTATTCCGATCTAATATGTCACTTCATTTTCAACAGTTCAATAAAATCCATCATAATTGTAAGAAACGTTATTATATTGATCCAACTTTAAAAAAGTAAACATTTCAAATACCTCCATACAATTACAATGCGTGAAGATACATTGCTATATAAAGCGCCTAGCAGCAACATTATCGCCTATCCATTTTTTGATTTTTTTTACACAAAATTCGGCACATAAATACCTAGATACGCTCTCAGCATTTTTTCAGATTATGTTTAAATTTACGAATATAAAATATATTATTGGAATATCAACCAATCCAAAAATTCAGAAAACGTGAGATAAAATAAGGAGAGTTATTCACCTTATGCTTATCTTACAAATGTAATGATTTCCATATGATCGTGGTAGAACAATTTTGTCTTGGTGGGCAACGATCTTGACTGGAATCAATTTAATTAGAGACTGGCGGATGATAGTAGTGGTCCATTGGGCAGTTGGTTTGCGTTTTATATGAACATTATGGAGGGGACCAATTAAGTAGGCTTATCGCTTCTTTTCCAATCTTGAACCGATGTTTATGAAACTGAGCTCTCAACTAGGACCATTTTCGATCTCAAGTTGAAGAAGAAAATGATTTTTTTTTTCAGAACATAAAATGTTCGATTTTCCATGGCCCAATTCAAAATATCAAGATATTGTGGTGAAATTAATTTGCCCTAACACTATATTAGAAAATTAATATAATAGGTTGATAAATTCAACTATAGAGCAACAAATGACTGAAAATCCGAATTCGTAGTTATATCTAAAAGAGATTTAATGGATCCGAATCTTATGGTAATGGTCTATCATCGGAAAAGTGGAACTAAATATTTGGATTGAGATCTATCAGAAATAGACTTCAAAGTATAAGACCCAAATTCATAAAATTAGATCTGGATTTGGACCCAAAGCCATATATTGATCTATTCTAACGACATTACCCACCTAAAATTATTATCAATTTCGTCTAATTTATCCTAAATTTTTTTTTGGTGATAAATTTATCCTAAATTTAAAGTCGAGTTAGACCATATATTGTATAAAAAAACTCTTTTAAATTTGTATTTTTATATCCGTTAGGATTATAAATAAGACATCATAAAAAAAATCTAAATTTCTTGCCGATTGTTCCAATTCCCATAGATAAAAATTTGACAGCTTTAAAATACCTTGGTGCTCGTTATTTTCTTTTTTTTTGGTGAGAAGTTCGTAGGCGTGGGTTTGGGAGAGTGTATACATGTTTGGTATGAATCGGTAAATGGACAAAGAGCAGGACAACGCTATGAGCTCATTTGTCTTCCGGCCAACAGCTTAGGTCACTGTCTTAAACTTTGTCCAGTAGCCGATCGCTGAGTGATTTTACACCGTGTTATCACTGTCCACCTCCACATTTTCAAGCTTAAATTGTGGGGATCGAGTTCCACTTCAGCGCTGTGGGCGACGAAAGCAATAGCCATTCAATTGCTAATCGCCAATTAAACAATCTTACGTTATCCTTTCCTCATCCAACCCCAATACAATACCAGTTTTTTGGTTTTCTGGGTTGCAAATGGGAGAAGGTTTCTTTGTAATTTATTTGCAATATCATAACACTCAAACTTAAATTAGTTAATCTATTAAAAGTATGTGTATATTAAATGAAATTAAGAATGAACATTAAGATAACTTGAATTATCTGAATTGTTACCGTCCGAACAATACAAATTAATTATTTCATTACTCGAATTTGATTCTAAACAATGACTTATCTGATATTCAATTTTTTTAGATGTATATAACATGAATCATTCAAATTCATTGTATTATCTCATATTGTGTAATCTACAATTGATAGAAAATACACGAACAATTGTATTAAAATTCCCCGGGTGATCTTAGGGAAGCAATCAATTATGAAGGTAAGATGACCTCTAATCAACAAGTATCCGAGCCACATGCATGCGATCTCTCCAACATAAAATTTTCCAAGGAGGTAGTTCCGGAGAGAATAGAGAAAAAGTCAGGGATCATTTCAGAAAGAAGTCTGCACTTTGCGATCTATTAGGGTTCCGGCGAAGGCGACTGTCCGTTTTCAGCTAGGCCGTTATATCACGTTCTCTGCCCCTGGCAGCCTCATCAGTGTGTGAAGACTGAAGCCCGCCCCTTCTCTTATGTCACAAAGCCCATTAAATATTTTTAGTTTGAGCCCATTATTTAGAGTTGATGGCCCTTGTGAGAATCGACTGGGCTCTAATCTTAAAACTAATTTTTGCTGATTCCCGTTTTCCTCTGCCCAGATTATCCTATCCAAGACTTTTGCACAGAAATCCTTTGTCACTAGGAATTATATTTTTTTGAACGATGTAGATGAGATTTTTTTGCAAATAAAAAAATTAAGAGATAAAAAATAAAAAAAGTCTACATGGGTCGATATTGTACGAAAAAACCATCATTGTCATAAAAAAATAATGTGAAATTATATACGTCAACTTTTTTTTAGCAAAAATTTAAAAATCATGATAACAAAGTAAAAAAAAAATTATATGGACTGTTATTGCATTAAGAAATGTCATTTTTATAAAAATAAAAATATGCATATCATTACCGCATGAAAAAAAATGTCGCCATCGCATGAAAAAAATAATAGCGTGGTCCGTCGGATTTCGTACCATAAAGATTGATATTATATTCGTACTCAATCCATTTTTGTCACACGCATATATGTATATACACACACGCATATATGTATATAGACACACACATAAGCATATTGTACAAACCAAAAAATACATAAATGCATGGTGTTTCCAGCTAGGTCCTCCAGTATATTATACATCACCATGAGACCAGCATGTTGTGTCACGCCCAGAATATAGAATACTCTTTCCACGAACCAACGTATGATTATAAGTCCAACATATGAATTATTGCTGATAACTAGTAAAACTACAAAATGAACTTTTTTATATCTCCGAATTTATAACAAATTGTACAAACGAGGGACGTCATTATTACAATTTTGTTAAGACCGGCCATATTTAAAGACCTGTATTATTACTATTTATTTATATAGGTACTAGGTACTACATGCATCGGATACAGATATATGTATAACGTCGACCCAAGCATACACGTATATACGTTTTTATCATTTGGTCGAGTTGAGACAGAGCTGGGGAAATGGGAATTACTCAAGAAACGCCTCGAGGCATGCGCGGAAACGGCGCATCTCCGGCGCCGGAAGCCCGACCAACACGTTAACGCCGTTGCCGTTGTCGGCTCCGGGAAGTAGGAGCATAATGTGGCTGTTCCCGGCGCCCACAACCGGGCAGAAGTAAACCGGGCGGCCCCACGGGAACGCCACCTCCTCTAAACCCAGCCTCCACCACGACGACACCACCAGCTCCCCCGGAACCTGCGGGAACTCAGCCATCCCCCGCTCCCCCCAGTCCACCACCGACCTCGCGTACGCGTCCGTGATCCTCCGCCCCCCATCTCCCACCCTCTTCGCCGCCTCCGGAAGCCCCCACTCCCCGAGCTCCTTACACGTGGCGCTCGCGTAGGCCCAGAGGACCGCGTTCCCTGCGTAGGATTCCGGAAGGGGCGGCTCCAGTCTCCCCCTTATGTCCACGGCGTACCGAACAGTGCAGGTCGTGTCCCGGTCCGGGTCGGAGATTGCCGCGGCCTTGCACTTCCACGTCAGCGCCGTCACCGCGTTGAATCCCGAGGCTCCGTTTGCCTTCTCTTTTAGTTTGGAGACGTCGCAGGAGGAGAGACGGAAGAGGGTTAGCTGCAGGTCATCCATCTCCGGCGGGGTACTGGAGGCGAGGCAGGCCAGCTCGGGGTGGTCGAAGGTGACGATGGGCGGTGAGCGGGCGGCGAGGAGGCGGCGGTCGTGGCATGGAGGGAAGGGGAGGGGCTGTACGGCGGCGGCGGCGGAGAGGTTGTGGAGGAAGTGTTTGAAGGTTATTCCGTCCATAGTGGCGTGGTTGGTGGATATTCCCATTGCGAACCCACCGCATTTGAATGACGTCACCTGCATTCATCGCATCACATCACTCACTCTCTTCTTCGTTTAAATTAATATTTGCTATAAACAATGATATTTTTTTCTTTTTATAATCTGTGTCAAAACTAATTGATATAAGCCAAGTACGTTGTTAACGTTATAAAATACTAACGACGACCGTGTCCAATCAACAACAACATGCCGTTTCGGCAACTGTCCTCGTAGTTAACTGTCAACTGGAAAAAGTCAACTCAACTAACGAGCAGAGGGCAGGCCAAGTATAATTAAATAAATGATATATAAAACGAAACTAACATATTTTTTTGGTTCGTAATATGTAGTATCCATTTTTTAAAAGAAACTTTTAATATCTAAAAAGTGACAATTGACCAAATTATTTTGACAGCTGGAAGATATGTTTAATGATTATGAAAGTGATGTTGGACATACTAGTGTGGCACGGGAAGAGGTATTGTTATTATCCACGTAAGAATATGATGCATGGGCATATATTAATTACAACCTACCCTATATTTCTTTCTATTAACTCATTGTTTTAAGCTTTCCATTTTTGTCGACATTGTGGGTGTGCCCATCAGTAAGTGCATAGTTATTTTATTAATAAAGATAAAATTGTACTTATCATAAAATCTAACCACTAGCTTCCTCGGGTGCATCAACATCATCGTCGATTAAAATGGAAGGAAGATATTACCTGAAGGATTAAGAGTGGTTGATCATGTCGGGGGTAGTGGTCATCGATGGCCAGCTGGCTAAACGCCGGATTCGGAGCCACCAAGTCTCCTAGCTCTTCCAGCGTGCAGCCGCTCGCCGCCACCACGAAGCCGGCCCCCTTGGCGTTGCAGCAATCCACCTCCAGGCGACCGGTCTCCTGGTTGAGCTTGATCCTTCCGGCCAATAATTCGTAGGGGACCAGGACCTCTTCCAGGGCAGTTCTCAGCTTCTCGGACACAACACGAGGCGGGAACCCGTGGGAGGCCTGGAAGAAGTGGACGGTCTGAACGTGGAAGTTGAGGACTTGGTCTATGTTGGACAGGAACATGCACTTGGTCGTCGCTTCTTCCTCCGTCTGTTTGGTCGCCGGCGGAAGTACCAGCGTCCTGCTTTCGACGGTGACCCTCAGGTCTTGGATGTGATGGGGCTCTTGGACTATTGTAATTCCCATGTTTAGCTAGCAGATTCTACCACTTAATTTTCTTGCTTTGTTAGTGATCTCCTACTTGAGCCTAGGACTCCCACCACCCTCTCAGTATTTATATATATATAGATATGTACATATTTACACACACACACACACACACATATATATATATATATATAATATCTTTCCCAAAACCATCTAGTATATACGTAGATATTTAGTTAGCCAGCAGACTAATTAAACCTTAGCAACAAATTAAACATAAAATTTCTTTTTTAACAAGTAAAATTTTATTTATTAAAAAATATCCAAAGTAACAGATAATTAAATTTGTTATTTGTTACGCCGTCTGGTGGTCACGAGCACATATCTCCGAAAATAAATAAAAGATTGTCTGCTATATTAAAATTAATCTGTGAATATTCGATGATATTTTCCTTTTGATATCCAATAGTATAGCATGAAGAAATTTTAACGGACCAAGCTCTCTTTGAACCTGTTGATCTTCTTCCTGATTTAACTCGCCGTGGAAGTTGGTAGCACGCTTTTTGATAACTGAAGAATGCAAAGGCAGCACGCTTTGATCCTAGAATGTTCCATTTGTTTGATTGCGTGCCTCATCCGAATTACGTGAATAGTTCGTTACTTATGGTATAATCAATCCTCATGAACAAGGATAAGAGTGAGTTGGGGAAAGATCGAAAATGTTGTAAGCAAAGATTTATGTTTTGATTGAAGGAATTAATGCGTAATTAACGAATAATTACGAATTAATTACACTATAATGAACAAACACAATTCATCAACAATTAACGTGAATTATTTATTGAAGCGTGTTTATCCCGGATCGTCTTGACGAGATCTTGCTAATGGTTGGTTCACGACCACGATCGGATTCAGATTCGTGAACAATTTCCACGAACTTCCAAACTGTTGCAAAATCTGAAAGATTTCGTTACTAATCCGAAATTATTCTTCTCTGCTGTGTGTGTGAATATGGTTGTGGAAATCTTGCAAAGAAGTCACCTGCTTCTTTCTCTCTTTTATAGGAGAAACCCAAGCATGCCAACACACCCATTTAGGTGACTAAAGCTCCATGTGGCAAGCCAACAAATAGCTTTGGTGACTTATTATTTTCCAAGTCAATCTCTTGGAAATGGCTGATGAGCCAAACAAAATGGGTCCAATAATGGGTGCCCATTTAATTCCAAGTCCAACATTGATTATAAACAAAGTGATTTTTTTATTATTCATATTCAAATTTTGAATTTTAATATTTTTGAAAAATAAAATATAAATCTCTCTTATCTAATAACTTCTCTGCAAATAATAATTATTTTCGATTCCATCCATATCATTTTATAGGAGTTTTAGTGTTGTTGGATCAGACTTATACACTAACTTTAATCTTAGAAAATTTTTATTCTGAAACTTATACTTTTGCTCTAAGTTCGTTACGATTTTTCAGGGTCTTCAAGGTTCAACTTCAAAACATCTCTTGTTATACAAATGTTTACTTTTTCAATAGAATTTTTTAAAAGTGATAAACATTTGACATGATTGTATTTAAAAGAATTCAAACATACAAATTAATAGTTAAACTAAAATAACTTACTCGATATACGTATTTTTCTGTCAAAACAGTCTTTTATCATGACCGTGGATGGAATTATAGAGTAGAATCCATAACCAAAATAAAAATAAAAATTATAGATTAGAATCTCAAATTCGAACAATTCAACTCTTAACCATCAAATACAGACCCATCTGTTGTTATTTCAAACAGGCCACGGGGTCTATAGTCTCATTATTCACACAAAGGGACGGGCTAAAATCTTAACAACTTCCAATTGCTTAAAAAGGATGAACAGAAAAGGTTCTATAACATTCGAAAATCTCAGGCAAATCCAAAGGATTAGGATCCAGGATTACATGTCTGAGAAGCAGCTAAAAAGAGGGATCCTGCGCCTAGACCTCCATGAGAGTGTTCAAGTATTACATTGTCTGATAAGTCATCGCCAAGCATCTCCCAAACGCTACTGTGGAGATAATTCCTGAACACCCTGTAATGATCATACAGCCCACCTTCCACAGTTACTACACTCCGCCTGTGTTCTATTCTTCCGAGTTTCTTTATGATCGCCACAATGGCAGCTCCCGCTAGTCGCGCTCCTCGTTCTGCAACAATGTCGCAGACCTCCACCACGGTCTCTCTCGCCATTGGAGTCGTGTTGGTAATCTACGATTCGGATAAAGACGAGGACCACAGAATAAGTACCAGAGTTTTGAGTTACAGAATGCTACGGCCTGGTACAAGAACTAACCCCGAAAATTTCCTCAAGCTTCTGCGCAACCACGGCGTGATCTTCTGATGTGTCTTGATGCATCGCAGCCATGTCATGTGATCTATACAAAAATGCATGGTTAGATATTACCAAATTCCGATGTGGGACTTTCAACAGAACTAAATATATCTAACTGGCAGCATGTTTTACGTAGCCATACTTCAATAGGAATGGAATGGCAAGTTTAGAAGGCACGGTATATCCGAATAGTGCAGCCTCCTGGGCCATTTTCAACAGCACTCTTCTCACAATCTCCCCGAGGTACGTCGCAGATATTAGCTTCTGAAAGATCTGTGAAGCAGTGTATATTAATCTCTTGGAATCAGAATTCACATAGCAGTTGTAATCACACCTAAGTTCTGAAGCTGTGACGAGACCTGTCTACCCGGACTCGAGCTCTCTGCATCAAGACTGGCGTCAAACTCTGTCACTGGAAGATGACAGGAACTGAAGTTTCCCAAATCCAAGTTCATAACCTGCGAATTCTATCGGTAAGACTAAAAAATTCTTGTTCATGGGAAATACATACATATATTTACCAGTTCTGTGTTGTCTGATGGAGGACCATTCCATATGGCCACTGAATCTGCAGGTTCCAAGTAAGCAGCATTGACAGTTGAGGCTAATCTCACCGCGGCCACTACGTCTTTGCTGTAGTATCGACCCCCTGCCAATTGCGCGGTGGTTTCATCGACCTGCTCGAGAAAAAAAAAAACTAGCTTTCAGCTTTCCGTTTACTTTTAGAGCCATTACATAGACATCAAGTTCGATTAAGTAAACCACATTACCGGTGCAAAAACGCGCATATTTAGACCGCATCTCTTTAGTGTCTGATTGAAATCGTTGGTTAGTTCTTTCGCCACCTGATTCAGACCAAAACTTGTTCAGAATATCCGATCAAGGAGGCAAAATTTACACGAGCAAAGGAGCAATAACTGAACTGAATTATCGGCGGATAAGCTCTTCCATTTGATTGGAGAGCAAGAGGTTCCTGCTAACGTATCTTGACCCTCCATGTATGATATGGTAAAACCAAGTTTCTTTTCTGTTCCTTGTGTTCCATTCGCGTCATCTTGGGGATGTTCGGCAATGAACTTTGCTAGCTCCGAAGTGATATAGTCAAATAGTTCCTGAACACCAACATATCAAATAGTTCTATTAGAACAATATCGTAACCGAATAATTCTATCTAAGATGTGAAATTTCTCACAATATACTTAAACTTAATACTGTACTAAAGGATTACCTGAGAGTTGGCAGCCAACACATTGGAGGGTATCGATATGTCTTCTCTAAGCAAATCAGAGACAGGCTCGTTCTTCCCTCGAAGCTTCGCGCACAATATCAAAAAACTGGTCCCTCTCAGATTCACTCCACAGTACCTACCTCTCTCATCCCTGCAACCACACATCATTCCAACAATTAACACAAACCAACAACCTTCTCCATCTAATAACACGTTCGAAATCCGCTACGCACGTACCCGTTGGGAAGGGAAGAAGCATAGGACACGACCATGTTGAGGGTGGTAGCCTCGTGGGAATTGCCACCAGACAGGGAGGCCTCCATGTCATGGACTAATGCATCCGCCACCTTCCATAGCTTGGACACGGGGGTGGCACAATCCCGCGCTAACTTGCACAGGATTCGCTGCGTTCGCCTCCGGTTCCTCTCATTCGCATTACGCCTCCTCGCTACGGCCGCCGCGATGGCCACCGTAGCCGCTACTGTGATCACCAGGGCTACTTGCTTCCTCGTAGTACTCATTTCGGTTTAACGCTAGAACATATAATCGCTTCTTTGTTTTTGGATTTTGTTTAGTTGGTGAGAAGCTTTTCTTAGTTCCAGGGATGATGCGTCTTAGATCAGAAATAACGGGAATTCCGTTAATCGTGCGTGGAGGAACGAGTAACCGGGAAAGTTATTGAATTATTTTTAATGGAAAGTGGTTAAATTAGTTGGAATTAATTTCTTTTCGTTGGGCTATTCTGTTCGGCTATTGTTGGTTAGAGGCCCGGCCCGTTGGAGAGCCTTTTTTCTTCTTTATGTATTTGAGCTGGTTCTTATTAGTTGGGACTAACAGGCCTGAACTTGTTATATTGAACGTTGCTGTGGATAGATCGATTAATTACGCAAAAATTGAAAATCACTTCAAATAAAGCAAAAAGATTTCACCAATTTTAATTCTGATTCTTTTTTAGAGTTCTAACTGACAATTAATTAAAATTATATATATATATATTTATATATTTCGATTGATCTAACTATTTAGAGAGTAAATGTTTCGATGATAGAAGAGAGTATAAAAATGAGTTGATTGCTTGGAGGCGGGCAAATCAGCACATTCTTTTCATGGATAGGCATAGTAGGAGGAAGTATGATTATAGAAGTTTGGTTCTTCATTTATGCTGTAACAATGTTCAACATTTTGCTCCAATAAAATTGTCTTGTTTTCGAGGGTGAATATCGCGAGCTTCTAATTCTTACTACGCTTTAACTGCTGCAAGAGTAATTAAGGTAGTTGAACTCAGCGAAATATTTAAATAGCGAAGATCTGATCTTGTACATGAATGAAGTCCAGGACTTGGGAACTATTTTTGGCAGTTCTGTTGTAATTAGTATAGTGATTGATGTGTAAAATTAGATCTAGTAATATCCTGACTTCAAGATATGCATTTTTCTAATCATATATTCTTTAACTATCATGAGTTTTACAGTGGTAAAGTTTTTTTTTACGTAAAATACTTGATTAAAATGAAGAAAGAGCAGCGAAAAGTACGGAGGAAAACAACAAGAAACGACTTCCAGCCTATTTAGTATTTACACAGGAACTACCCAACTCTAACAAGAATTCACATTTATAGGATTCTTAAAAAATCTCAAAAGGGATCAAGTTTTTGGTGTCCTTTAACTCCATTCATGAATTTTAAAGAAGGTAGTATGTTGATCATATTATTTTTTGTAAAAATGATTAGACCTGCCAAGATTTTACACATCTTACTTAGGCCGTAAATATTACAAATATAATAAATACGGTTATCCAAAAAACAAGTTGACTGCGACAGCTGGCCAATTATGGAAGTTCTCCAAGTGGATACACGTAGGTTTCCCGTTGACATTTCAATGTCACCCTTTGTTAGGAAACAACGTTAATGTGGTTTGTCGTGTTTTGGCGTTCGAGATACACGTGTGACAAATTGATAAATGGATGATTGAGCGTCCATTCGAGTCAACGGAAGCGATGCGGAACGCTCATCTCTTTTCCCCATTGTGTTGAAAACGATCCTCTCCATCCTAGAAAGCCGGAATTCTTCTTAATTAGGTGCTTCTAGAAACTGGATCTGAATGAAATCCAGACAAATGTCTATCACACGCCGGACGAATTAACAGAGTTTAGAGTTGAATTTAAAAAGAATCAGTTACGCCTAATGGTGAGTGATTATTTAGTCCAACCAACTTAATTAATTAATGATTTTCATTTTTTTTATTTTGCTTTCCGAGTCTTGAGCTAGTGTGAAGTCATAAAAAAAAGTGCAATGATTGATATTTCCGCATCCAGAGAGAATAGTTATCATGTAAAATTTATCTTATGTTGGCTATGACTACTGATTTTAATATAAGATTAGACCCATGATTCATGTTATGGCCATGTAAGACAAAGTGGTCAAATTCATGCTAGCAGACATTTATATGTAGATCCAATGCGTTTACATGGGTATCCGGTTCGGGTGATTATGATGCTTTTAAGAATAATTATATCGGAAATAATAGAAAGAATTTTGGTTTGCTCGAGAGTGGAGCTCGCCGTGACATCATGATTTATATAGTTTGATTTTTATTTTATTTTTATACCTTCAAGATGTAACTTTTTTTCCAGTTTTTTAACAACTTGGACGTAAATGCATACTGAAAGAAGTGTCATGTGTATTACTTGAGCATTATCCAAGTAAATAAATCCAACTAAATAGACAAAAAATCTGTATAACAGATAAATAACATACATTGACTTTTATTTTGAGAGTTACAAACAACGTTACAGGTAAAAAAAAGTACACATGAAACCTGAAAAATACAACAAGGAAAGGATCCGAAAAAGCAAAATCCACAACCAGCCTCCATTTTCAGAGGATTCAGTAGCAAGAAAGGGAAGGAAATTAGGAGGCCAAGGAATCCTTAAAAAAATTCCCAAGAAAAAATATATAGTGCTCCAAGTTTCCTGATTCACCACGTGGGAAATAGAGAGGTCAACGGGTCAACTCCTCAAAAAACGTGGGCCATTTTCCTGGCTACAGGAAGCATAAGGAGCGAAAAGGATGCAGGCTGATGTTCTTCAATGGTGGGCGGTCTAAAGGACAAGGAATTATGAATTAATCTTCACTGGCCTTCATTCTTCCAGAGAAGGAAAACAAAAAAGGCAGGAAAAAAAGACGTAGATAAACAATTAAGGTGCAAATAAGGCTACATATATTATTGTTGTTGTTGCTGCTGTTGTTGGTTTCGTATCAAAATCGAGCCATGATTGCTTGTCGAAGGTTTCTGACAAGATTTCTCACCGATGTGGAAAAGTTGGCCTGCATCTGCGAGAAGAAATGGAACGGAAAAGGACTTCAAGATATTACTGGCATGAACCAAGTACTTTGCAAATGACAAGACCAAAACCTCAGAAAATAATAAAATTCTCTAATATCAAAATTTAATATTACTACATTTCCGATATTTAAATTTTTTCGTAAAATAACATTTTTTAACAAAACAAACGCAGCCTAGTAATGACTGCTAAATTTGTGGCATTTGGGATATGAAAATCACCTGAGCTACAAAAGTAAGGTCCAGGAGGGAGCTTCCAAAGGGCATTATGCTGCTACTGGTGACATTCAGACCCAACTTTTCAACTTCTCCCAATATTTTCGCAACACCGCCCATGTTCATCTCGCAGTGGATTCTGACGAGGACATCCTTGCCGGAAACCCTCGCTTCTACTTGGGGAAGCAGCCACCGGCCAGTGCAGCTCTTCGAGTTGTCGTCGAGTGACGATGGATCGTCATCGACATACACGAAAGACCTCTTCATGAGAACGGCCGATTCAACAGTCTTTCGCGTTGCTTGCTCCTCGAGGGACTTGACTCGCTCTTGGAGATGGTTTAAGTACTTCACTGCCTCTCCAAGAACCGATACCTTGTCCATCTACAATACATAGCAATTCGTGACCCTCAAAATCGGGATCTATTTAAACATATCCGGACCCTTTAGTGCTTTAGGCTTTAAGTTATGTATTTACTTAGGTTTATGGTGAAGTGACGGTTATTTTATGAGTAATAACATTTTAATAAATCCAAACTGAAGCCTTAGTTGATAGAGATGCTCATTTGAAAGTCATGATATAGTTACCTTCTTCAAGCCAGGAACAACGGCAGACAGAGCAATGAATCGCTCGCTAAGCTTTTCGCGACGCTTCCTCTCAGCAATAACATGTTCCTTCGCGAGGCCCGGACATCTATTTGGTGGACCACTCTTCTTGCTGCTTCCTATGTAATGAACCGAACCAAACTGGTCATCGGAAGCGGAGATCAGACCAGGGTAGTTGCCAATATTCCCTCCGTAGCCCTCCTCTTTCTTGGGCTTCACTGCCTGAGAGGAGACAGGACTCGAACTAGAGTTCTCAAATGAGATGATCAGCGGGGAGGAGTAGGGAGAAGTACTCTTGGGTTGAGTACTCAACGAGGCATCACAAGTATTGGTCTTGCGTTGCTTCTTTGGCCTCTCCAACTCTACTTTGCAAGTACTAGTACTAATAATCCCCTCCTCAAAAGGTATCCCAATATTATTATTCGTTGTTTGAGGAGTGAAAAAATCCTGATTTTCCTCCACGGGGTACCCAGAGGAGGAGAAATCTTCGAAGATGAAGCCGTCAAATGGGAACTGGTGAAGAGGGCTCATGGGGCTGTGGAAATAGTTGAATTCATCTTCATAATTTATTCCCTGGCAAGTTGACGAAATTAATTAAAATGAATTATTGGCAACTTCTAAACTATAAACATATTTGCAAGTGGACATATAACATACTAACCAATTCCATTGATGGCTGTTGAGTTGCTTCGTTGGATCAGTTCAATTATGTCAGAACCTGAAGAAGAGACTAGAGTAGTTTGCGGGAAAAGAAGCTGACAAGTATACTAACTAAATTAAAGGGACAATGGATTCGTAGAGATGGGATTTGTCCCACTAAGGGCTAATGAATCTCTTCTATTAGTTTCCGAAAGTACCAACCTGAAGAACTTGGGCGAGGGGATATATAGCTTTATATTTTTTTTCTTGGCTTTTTCCCTTGAATTGATAACAACTGGAAATGAAAGGAAAGGAAAGGAAAGAAAAGATTGCGCGTTTCGTTGCATATAGAATTTGACAATACCGTACGCGCCTGAGCCAGCTCGTTCCTGGATTGTTCCCCATTTTGGCACGTGGGCGAGTGCTCCTGTTTCTTTGGGATCGGATAAGTTTTTATTTAGAATAAGGGGAGTACAGAGATGAATTATTTAGAAATTATTGATATCTGTCGGATCAGATTATAGGTGGATGTTGTTATGGCCCATTTACTAGTAGTTTTCTAAACATTATGGATTACTAATTATAAACATTTAACTAATTCTTATTACTAACAATATCGATTATGGATTATATATAGAGATGACAAAAGTATAAATACATCCTGAATCGAATCTTAGGAGTGGATTTTGGACCTAATAAGAGGTTTCACACAATATGGGTTCTAATGTTGTCCTTTGATCCACATTGTGTGAAACATAAAACATACTAATCTTCACTCCACACTAAAAAAATCCACACTCCATAAAAAATATTAAAGAATCTATGTCTATTCAGCATCATCCAACCGAATTGACTAACATTTTTGGATAAATGTTGTACAATTTATATATGAATTAAATATAATGTAGTCATCTTCATTAAGTACTATGTTTCTTTTTCGTGGTATTTGTATGAAAAATATTTGGTGTCAGTTGAAAGGTAGCTAGTTTTATTTTCTTATTAGTGGACATGCACAACTCTGTAATTGAGATGAGTTTATTTTTGGGTTTAGTGTTAATCAATTGAGTTGGATGAAGTGGGTGGAAATAGATTTTTCAATATGGTGGGAGATTTTTATTATTCCAGGATGAGATTAGTGAGATTAGTATGTTTTATGGTGATGTTTGAGCTTGATTGTGATGAAGAAGTATTTTGGCATTTACAATGTCATTTGAAATGAAAATAACTCATATGAATTAACAAGTTTGATTCCTTAAAATCTAACTGAAGGCTATACTTCATAATTTAATAGATCAAAGTCGACTTCTTAATTTTTCCCTTCTTTCTTATTAAAGAAAAAATCAACATTTTTAACTTGCAAGGCGAGGCTTGTAAAGTGTACATTTTTATCAAAAAAAAAAAAGAGAATTAGTATATATTTTTTTTGAAAGTTGTTCCGGTCGCCATCACAACATTTGACCTTTCCTCGTATGAATCTTGTTAAATACAGTATTGCCATAGTCTGAATTTATAAATTGCATAAATCATCTACAGCGGACCCGACATGTATATATGACACTGTTTAATTTTTTGCCATTTAAATTCTTTGTTTTTTTTGTGCCAAGTTCTCTCGCCAAAGTGCGTTCCGCTTTACTTGGATATAATTGATACAAACCCTACATCTTGATATTTGTAGAAAATATTACATACATCTCTGACTTCACCCTACTACTGTTCGGTTTAGTTTAAACCAGATAAAATTTTGCGAAATAACAAGAATATGTATTGCCCCATACTTTTAAATTACCTGCACGAACAAGGAAATCAAGGAAACACTTTTATTTCAAGATCGGCCAACCCGGACGATACCGTCAAGTTGTTATCTTTTATTAAACCCCCGGGCCCAATTGGAATTGATTAAGGTTTAACTTATACAATCTTCCAGGTCGCAGCACTTGGTGGAGCTGTCACGTTGGGAAGCACGGACATAGTTTATACGCAATGATGAGAAGAAGAATAAAGTATATTTGGTGACCATAATTATCGTCCATAATTTATGAATCGTTGAATTTTCTTGATTACCCTAGCTTCCTCTCTCTAAACTCTCTATGCTCTTCTCTAACTAAAAAACTCTTCATCCTCTTCTAGTTTTCCTGAATGCCCTAGTTTCCTTTCTCTAAACTGTCCACTAGTATTGGTGAGATGAGTTATATTAGGATTCAACTAGGTTACGCTCTTTTTTCCTATAAATATATGCTGATATGTAACTTTGGTTTGACAATCCATTAAAAATGTAGTTAGTTTGATGGTTTTTTTCTCGTTCTCTTTCTCTTTTCCATAATTGAAGTTTAATTCTTTATATGTTTGTCACTACATTACATATCTTGGAGGAAAGAAATCAGGGCGATAATTTGCTCAAAATTAGGTAACAGTTGTCCGATATTGGGTCGTATGAGAAATGTTGTTTCATGAGTTTTTTTTTTGGATCAGGCATTTTATATATTCCAATATTTTATTAATCATAGTTTTACTGGAAATATATAAACAGTTTACTAATTAGAAAAAACAGATTTATCACAAGGTAGCCGTCAGTCACTTTTCGCTTCGGAAACCCCGCATTTTCAACTTTTCTCTTTATATTCTGGTCTCTATTCCTTTTTCCATATTTATTGTTTGAACTTTTTTTTAGTTTAGACATATAGTCTATTGTGTCTCATTCACGAGAGACGGAGAGATGTCTCAATTGAAGAAGATGAACTACTGTCAGAAGTGTCATTATTAACCAGCCGCATTTGATATAAATGTAATACTATTTTATAATTACTAATATTCTAATTTCAGATTTACTATTTCAATGTGGATGGATGGATTGATTAATGAAAGTTTGTTAATGTAAACAAACATAACTACATAAGAATTTTAAGATCAGAATAAGATCCCAATGTTGTGGAAGGATATTGATATTTTTGCCAGTTGGCATCTTTTGGCTCCCGAGTCCCAGGATATAAAATTTATGTGCGGAAGTAATTATGATTCATTTAATTAAAAATATTAAATTGACGAGCACCGTATCTTTATTTTAGATCCTTAACAAATAACACTCCAAATTTTGAGGGAGTTTTAAAGATAGAATTCTTGGGACAACTTCACCACCTATTTAGGGTGCGTTTGTTTACTTGAACAGGACAGGACAGAACATTAATTTTTGTCCCAAGCCCATGTTTGGTATAAAAATAGGCTGGCACAAACTAAAAAGTTGTCCAAGCCTCACTTTAATTTTTTGTCCCACCTAAATACATGGGCCAAAACCAATACTCATGGGACAGCAAAATATTTTTTTTCTTATTACCATATTACCCTTTTTATCTCCTTTTATTCCATCATTCCTAACCACGTTACTTTTCCTCTGTGGTGGCTACTAGGTTTTACAGCTTCAATCAGAGGTGAGTTTATAATTTTTTTACTACATACTGTAATCCATAATTTTTTTAAGTATTGTAATCCATAATTTTTCGTACTGTAATCCATAGTTTTACGTACTGTAATCCATAATTTTGTTTCTTACCCTTGTTATCATGCTAATGGGTTTCGATGTGAGGGGAGGCTTTTGGGTATGGACTTTTAATTGTTCTTGTTCTTATCTCCGTCTCAATCCTTATTTCTGCCTAATATCTTTCCCTTTGGTTTCGATGTTAACCAACGGATGCCATTTGAATCTTTGACCTTACAGTAGAAACGAGTAATAGTTTCTAGCTAAATAAACTTTAACATGTAGATGTTGCAATTGGAATAGTTTAGAACAACGAACAGGTTGGACCGTTTAATTAAAAGAAACTAGTTTCTATTAAAATTTGCATACTTTCTGTTTAATGTATTTGGTTGGATAAGAAACTTTTTGATTCTGCTGCTTGGTTTGACTGTGTTGCTGGGTTCGATTATGTTATGCAATTTATTTGAACAGGATTTTACTCTTTGATTTCTGCAATTTCCAAGCCTTAAACTGTATCCTCCGTTTTTTCTTTGAAGCTTTGTCTGCTTTAGCAATTTAGTTCCACATGTTATTTGTGTCCATCATTTTCTTGGCAAGTATTTTCTTCATGGTCATGTAAAATATTACTACAATTTTGTATGATTCGTCCATGTTTTGATAGCCATGTTCATGTGCAAATCTTTTTGGTTGACAGCTTAAAAAATTGAAACGATTTAGATTCAAATATTACGCTCGTTACCAATGGATGAACAACGACAGAGAAACTTACTTCTGCTTTTGGCTTTATGGAGACATTACGTGAACACTTTAGCTGTGTCTATTTTAGTTGGGTTTTATCTCTTTGATATGGAAGAAAGACGACGGAAGAGGAGCTTGAGACAGAGAACATTTGCTAGATTGGAAACAAGAAGGAACGTTTTGGATAGGATAATTAATGACAATGATGCTAATTGTATTTGGGAGTTACGAATGAGCCGAAATGCATTTGCATCTTTGTGCCAACTCCTTAGGACTCACGGTCGATTGGATGATTTAAGACATGTTACAATGGAGGAACAAGTTGCTGTGTTCTTGAATACACTTGCCCACCATAAAAAGAATCGACATCTTCAAGTGAGATTTCTTAGATCAGGGGAGACAGTTAGTAGATATGTTAATCGTGTCTTGGATGCTGTATTACGTTTACATGGTATTCTTCTTGCAAAACCAGAACCAGTTTCTCAAAATTGCACGGACCACAGATGGAAGTGGTTTAAGAACTGTTTAGGAGCATTAGATGGAACTTATATAGAAGTGACTGTACCTGAAGCTGATATTCCAAGATATAGAACTAGGAAAGGTCACATCGCCACAAATGTCCTAGGGGTATGCACTAGAGATTTGAAGTTTGTTTATGTGCTCCCCGGTTGGGAAGGGTCGGCTGCAGATTCAAGGGTTCTTCGAGATGCTATTGACAAACGCAATGGTCTAAAAATTCCTATTGGTATGAAAATATTTTAGTAAATCATACTTAATATATAAATTGTCAAGTTAATTATATTTTACTGATTTCGTAAATTATTATAGGATGTTACTATCTTGTTGATGCCGGGTATACAAATGGTGAAGGTTTCCTTGCACCATATAGAGGTACACGCTACCATTTACAAGAGTGGACTGCTGGCCGGAATGCACCACGAACTCATGAAGAGTTCTTTAATATGAAACATTCTCAAGCTAGAAATATTATAGAAAGATGTTTTGGTCTTCTGAAAAAGAGATGGGCTATTCTTAGGAGTCCATCCTTTTATCCTATCAAGACTCAAGGCCGTATAATTATGGCTTGTTGTTTGCTCCATAATTTTATACGTACATATATGCCTACTGATCCAGAAGAGCTTACACCAATGACAGAAGAGGATATACCCTTTGGAGAAGACCAAATGCATCATATTAATGTTGTTGAGCCTAGCAATGCATGGACTGAAAAAAGAGATTCTTTGGCGAAAGAGATGTTTGATGATTGGAGGGAAAGACATATAATGAGATGAACTTGTTGTTACAATTACTACGAAATTTATTTTTTAATGTAATAGATTTAGAGATGATGCAGTTGAATTGAAAGCTGATAATTGCTTGTTTTGATTAATAAATTATAACTTCGCCTACTTGCTTATATTGGTTACAGCTTATCTTGATTAGTCGCTAGGCTTTTGCTTTTTACAGGAATTTCTTTTTGTACCATCTCTTCCCTGTTCCCTGCAAATTAGGCTGATTAAAAAGACTCTGACCATACCTATTATTTTTACCAGACTTGGTGGTGAGTTATTTATTCCGAGAGAAAAAAGGTAGCACCTATCATGCAGTAGCTAAAATCATATAATATTGAATAATATAATTAGCGCAGCTTATTCAGTAACAGACATAGTTATAAGGTATTCATTCAAATTGCTAAAGTTGAATGAGATCCAAATGAGTGCGTGGGTACCAGATAAGTTTGTTTGAAAAGATGAGTAGTATAGACAGGAAATCTTTTGATTCCACAAGTAGTTTGATTGTACCAGTAGGTTTCAGAACTATGCATCTTCATCGTTACCAAGTAGTCTTTTCGGTATATTGTTAGTTACTGAGGTTCGAGTCAGTAAGCAGCTTCAGTATTAACTTGAGTGCTTATGTTTTATGATGTGCAGGATGACCGACTCTACTATGGAACCTGTTGATCTGAGGACAAGAAAATATGAATGGACGTCGGATCAAGAAGCAATACTGGTAACCATACTTGAAGAATTAGTCGCCAAGGGGATTAAATGCGATGGAGGTAATTTTAAATCTGGAACTTATGATACTATAGCAAAAGCTATGAATGAAAAGAGTCCAGGATGCAGTGTCATAGCCAAGAATGTTGCAAATAAAATAAAGAGAATGAAAGAAAAGTACCATGCTGCTACTGAAATGATCAACCAAAGTGGATTTGGGTGGAACGAAACCAAGCAATGTGTTGAAGTGGAAAGTACAGATATTTCGGATGCATACATGAAGGTAAGTATATTTCGGATGCATATTTCCGATCATCAGTGAAGTTTTATACGTTTAATATAACATTAATTTTTTTTATAGAGTCATCCTAATGCACCGCATCTTATTGGAAAATCCTATCCGTTGTACCCCCGTTTGCTCCATATATTTGGAAAGGATCGTGCAAATGGAAAAGCAGCGGAATCAGTAGCAGATGCTGTAGAAAATATTGAGGCTGAACAGGTGACTGGTGACCAATATGAAGAAGCTGTTGCAACAAATTCTCCTCATAATGCAAATACGCCTACACCTTTAACAAAGATCCAGTCAAAGAAAAGGCCAAGAGAAACATCGCGTGCAAATGAATTTATTGACGCCTTCAACAGAGGTATTGAAAAAACAAGACAAGACTTTAAGTTGATTGCAGAGAAGATATGCAATGACACGGTATCCATGAATGAAGACTTATCTCAGGAGCTTAAGAAGTTGGGATTGACTAGAGCTGAAATAATCGAAGCTGAGATACGGATAATGCAAAATCCAAGTTATGTTAGTTTCTTTCGAGGATTGGATGAAGAAATGCGGCTAGATTTTGTCAAGAGACTGCTTCATTAACTATTCTTAGGTTATGGTTTGCATTGATTTGTTTGAAAATAAGTTGTTGACTTTTGTTCATAAGATTTTGTTTTAATAATTTTATTATAGAGGATTTGTAATCCATGTTTGTAAGGATTCTTTTTCGATGGATTTAATTTTGTTATTAATTTTTTATGTACCATTAATTTAACCTGCATTGCGTGAATATTAATTTTTATAATGAAGGGTATTTTTGTCTTTAACAGAAATATAATATATTCTTTTATTTATTAAATAAAGAATTGAACTACTTGTCCAATCTTGTAAGAAATTACCAAACATAGAACAGAACAATTAGAACAAACAGTTCTGTCCAGTACAGTACTGTCCAGTACTGTTCTGTCCTGTCCTGTACTTGTACCAAACGCACCCTTAGTGTACCGAATTGTTCTGGTACTATATATATTCCACCACATTTTTTAGGAATCCGTGACTTAGTGCTTATGTACATCAACTTCAATTATATTGACTAAGTGTTAATTCTGAAAACAATCCTTTAATTATATTGACTAAAAAGTGTTTTATTCTGAAAACAACGCTTTTGCATACTCTAAGAGCAGTTGGATACCCTTGCAATTTTTGATTACCTAACTGAAAGAAGGTTAATGTCTGAATTTCAATAAAAATGAAATTGGAATCACAACATGTACCGTATGTATCTGATAAATAAATTACCAAGTTTTTCGGCTAGTTCCTGCCTACATACTGTTCATTGGATTTGTGGTATATGCGGTCAGTTGCCACTAAATGGAACACAAATTTAGGAAAGGAGAACAAATACACAGTTCAAATTCTACAAGTCCGTTGGAAAAAAAAAGAGAAATGGTACAACAATCCTATATCTCTTTGCAATTGCCACCAAATGGAAAAACAATTCCGAAAAAAAGACCAACCATAATTAGCCTTCCTCTCAGAATCCTTGAACAACATGTAAAAAGCTACCAAAACGAGATAAAAGCGGCGGAGTGGATACATTCTTTTTGGAAAGAAGAAAAAACCCCACCGCTAAACTTGAGGAAGCTCCCATGGAAAAAATAAAAGGGCACCAATCTAAGGCAACGGAGAGACTGGCAGGTATATTGATGACATTATTTAACTGGAGGTACGTTCTTGATAGGTCACATGAACTTGGATAAAGCCTGTGTTAGGTGATTCACCAAATCCTTCACGTTCATGGATAATTCCTTCTCCATCTGCAATAAAAACAAGGATTAGCCACTCTCGTATCCAATCCGAATAAGATCTATTAATGACAAAATTCTTTCAAAATTAATTATTTAAGAAATCAGCTCTTCTAAGCGTATGTATGTATGTACCTGAGATATAACAGTGATATCGAGGATGGAATTCCCAAAAGGGACGACGCTGCTATTGGTGACAGTAAGATGAAGGGTCTCGATCTCGTTGAGTATGTTAGATAACGTCCCTTTCTGCTTCTCGCAATGGATCCGGATAAGCACATCCTTGTCCGAGATCCTTACTTCTACCTCAGGAAGCCGTGAACCTGTCGACTGCTCGTCGGAGAGACAAGAGTCCTCCGAATTAGAAGACGAAGTAGCCCCAGTAGTTCTACTGACATGAGATTTCCTGACAAGGGTTATGGATTCCATTTTCCTCTTCTTGGTCCGTTCCTCAAGCACCTCTATTCTCTCTTGAAGTTCCTTTACGTACTTAATGGCTTCCGCCAGAATCGTAGCTTTGTCCATCTACACATCAAATTAACTAGAAACTGTGAGTCTTACGGCCACAGGATCAACTCGATCGGGTCAAACACAGAAAACTCAAAAGACAACGAGTTCATACAATTTCTTCTAAGATACTACGAATGGAGTATGTAAAAAGAATATACCTTCTTGAGACCAGGAAGAACAGCTGAGAGTGCTATCAAGTGCTGGCTAAGCTTCTCTCTCCTCTTCCTCTCCGCCATCACATGATCCTCCATGGAGTTGACTTTGGTCATCGAGGAGTAGGGCCTCTTATTTCTTTGGTAAGCATGAGCCTTCACATCTGGGTACTCAGCCTCTTCCTTGGGCTTGGGCTTCCCATAAACCAGCAGATGATCCAGGTCGCCTCCCGGAGCCCCGAAGGAGAGTATCCCGGAAGTATGAGGACGAGGAGAAGATAAACACGTTTTAGGAGATATTTCATTGGGTTCAGTTTTCTGGTGCTTATTAGGCGGCCTCAAGGTTGGATAAGATGGGAGAAGCTCATCGATATTGGACGCCATTTCCATGCTTTGTGAGGTGAAATCAGGGAGGCAACTGACTTGTAGATACTGGTGCATGAACCCGTAATCAATCTCCGTTTCCTGCTCAATTAAAGTTCATTTACAATCGAGGATCAGGTTCAAGTTCCGAAAGGGTAATTAATTCTCTACTTATCAAAAAATAATATGTTTAGGTTGGTAAGAGGTGAACATACCACCAGCTCATGTTCAGGGAACAAATGAACTGCCTTCATTGTCAAGGTTGGAGTGGAGATGCCTTTTCCTGCACTAGAGACAATAACAAGCTCTTTGTCTTGGAGGGTCCACGGACAAGACCCTATGACGCTCAGTTTATGTGCGTAATGTCCCAATGAGATTGAACCCAACAGTGCCCTTTACTCTTTATAGTAGTAGTCGGGACTCGGGACAAGATTCGGTCCTGGAAGTCATTTCCAGGACCGTCCTGGAACTGGTTTTTTTAGTGTGTTCAACTGGTTTTGACAAAACCAATTGAACATACTAAGAAAACCAGTTGAACATATTAAGGAAACCAGTTGAATATACTAAGAAAACCAGTTGAATATACTAAGAAAACCAGTTGAACATACTAAAAAACCAGTTGAATATATAGAAAGAAACGAATTGAACATTTTGCTGGAAACCACTTGAACATTCATTTGGAACCACTTGAACATACTAAGAAAACTACTTGAACATACTAAGAAAATCACTTGAACATTAACTGACAAACCACTTGAACATACTAAGAAACCCACTTAAACATAATAAGAAAACCACTTGAACATACTAACAAAACCACTTGAACATACTAGGAAAAAACCACTTAAACATACATCGAGAACCACTTGAACATACTAAGAAAACCACTTGAACATGATAAGAAAACCACTTGAACATTAACTTGCAAACCACTTGAACGTACTAATAAAACCACTTGAACATAATTTGTTAAACCACTTGAATATTCGATTAATTAATGGTCGATAATTAATGCTCAATAATTAATAGTAAGTAATTAATGATAATTATGAGAATGGTTATTAATTAATTAAGTTCCATATGCGTGGGCCTTCCTTTTCTCTTCCCCCATTTCCTTTTCTCTTCTCCCACCTCTCTTTTCTCTTTCCAGGACATCCTGGACTCATTTAGCTGTCCAGGACTGAATCCAGTTCCTCGGGACTCGGGTGTGTGAGACCCCTCAGTAGTCAATCCTTGTGCCCCTATAACGCGGTCTCTGACTCGGTGGACGATAGATAACTTAGTCAATACTATATGTAAATTTACTAGATCTAATAATTTAGGATAAACTTACTATATATTGTATCGTGGATAAAAAATGAATTGTGTACTTGTGGTGCTACATAGGACACTCTCTGGTGTAAATTTTGTTTAATTGAATTTTGATAAGGGAATTCTTCTTTTTTGACAAATATCATCATTAAAATCATTAATAAAAAAATGATTAACTTTAATTCGAACTGGTTATTATATTAAATATTTGACAATTTTATATTTTCAAAGTTTCGGGATCTCTTAACTAATTAAATTCGATGGAAGCCAACTAAACAAGTACTGGTTGCCATACTTTTAAATTACCGGATCGAACTAGGAAATCAAGGAAATGCTTTTATTTCAAGATCTGCCAGGGCGGACGACACCGTGAGTTGTGATCTTCTATTAAAACCCACGAGCCCAATTGGAATTAATTAAGGTTTAGCTTATTCAACCTTCAGGTCGCAGCAATTGGCTGAGCTGTTACATTGAACAGCACAGGCATAGTTCATACGCCATGATGGGCACAAAAATAATGAATTTAGTGCCCATATCTATCACCAATAATTTATGAATCGTTGCGTTGAGTTTTCTTCTTGAATACCCTAGCTTTCTTCCCTATCAACACCCTTCATTGGTTTTCTTTTTTGTAAACATTTTCTTAGGCTTTGTGATCCTCATCATTTCGAATGCGTACGAGAAAGATCGGTATGATCATTTTTGTTCGTCGTTAAAAAATAATTTTACCCGTTAAGAAATTGTTTGATGTTACATACACGAAATTTTACCAACTGAATAATTTATTTGCAAGTTATGTAAATACATATATTAAACTTCAAAATGAAGTCCCTGCAAGAAAGCTAAATAATTTTTTATTTTTCGCAATGAAAACCCCCAATTTTTTTATGGCACATGTACATGTTTTGGTGATTTTTTAAATGAGCTGTACTAATTAGACAACCATTTTTCCCAAAAACATGTGCATGTTCCACACTAGAAGAAGAGGTGATTTTTTTTTCTACAACCATTTCTTCTATTTCAACACTAGAAGAATTTATTGCCCTTGTACATATCTTTTGTTTAATAGAATCATTCTAATTATCAAAAAAAGGAATAGGTAATGCTGTTCTTGCATCTTTATATATTATTTCCACATCATTCTAGTTTAAAATTTGTGCTATAAAATTCTAATAACATTGTACTCTAACAAGTATAAAATGTTGTCAAGAACTTTACATGCTATATTCATTTTTTTCTACGATAACCTCGTGTATTTTCTTTATTTTCTGGTCTCTTTTTCTTTCTTGAGTTTTTATTTTCTCCTTTATTTTAGATATATGATCTATTAAAGATGAGTTATTGTTCACTTGGACAAATCGAGAAGCTTCATTTTAAGGATAGATTGATGAAAGTTAGTAAATGTAATAGTGTTTTATAGTTTCTAATATCTTGTTTCAGATATGCTATTCCCATGTGAATGGATTGATTTATGAAAGTTAGTAAACGTAATAGATGTAAAGTGTAAATTCAGATCAGACCCAGTCTTGCCGGTTGGCATCTTGCGGCTTCCCCGCATGAAAATAATGTGCGGCATTAATTATGGTTCATTTAATTAAAAAAAATTAATTTGACAAGGCACATGAGCCAGCGGCCGTTTAGTAATTTTTTCTCATTAGCGCGAGGATTAGTACTAAGTATATTAGAATGTATTATAGAATTAGCTTACCGAATATGGCTAGGATCCAAAATGATCAATGCTGACATGAATTAAATTACAAACCAAACAAATAAATGGTTCGGTAATTATTTTCAACTGAGATTATACTACATATCCCAGTTGGATATTCAATACGAAAGCCTATTAATTACACAATTTTAAACAATTTAATTTTTTTTTAAACAAGTTAAATTTTTATCTAATTTTTTTAAAAATGCTATTGATTTGTATAGCACCTCAGCAATTACTCTTTTCTCACTACGGATGTGGACTAAAACTAATCATCCTTGGAAATTTCATGTCAGAGACTAGATATATTGGTATAGATATGAATAATAGATCTGCACATGTTACTGCCTATTAAATATTAATGGCTTTTGGTAAACAGTACATATTATATGATGATAAAAAAGTTTTACTGCACTTACTAGAGCTACGGGAATCGAGTGCGAATTGTCTCTTTGAGCATGTTTTGACTGAAGGAAACGATTATACCATTTATGATACCTTGTTTATTTTTTTTATCGTGATGTATATTCAGATGATCTGAACAATTTAGCCTACCTCGATTTGTTAGTACTAGTTTGCACTCACATGTTTAATAAATATTAATGGGTTCTCTGCCCCTGGAGAAGCTCAATATCTCTAGAAGCACGGTGGTTTCTTGGTTTCAAAGATATAAATATCTTTAATATTCGTTGCTAGCAACACAAGTTTGGGTATTGCTAAACAATTTCTAAAGGCGAATGCTTATTTTTTGTCTTACCAATGTTAATAGAATGTGGCCATCTTGAACTTCGTCTTAAAAATTAAAGGAAACTACTTTGTAGTCTATTAAGTTGGAAGTACAATACGGAATTATTCTGACGCTAAATATAAGTTTGCGGTTTATTCCGCCACATTTTGGATTCCGAAACTTAATGAATCAATTATCTTCAATTATATGGACAAAAGTATTTTTTTTCTTCTAAAAAAACTAAAACTATTTTGAATTTAGTAATCTCGAGTCTTGTATACTGCCCTAAGAGGAGTTAGTTGCCCTTATAATTTTGGATTGCCTTACTCGAAGAAGTTCAAGGTTTGAACTTCAACAAAAATTAAATTGGCATCACATTCACAACATACGAAATCTGATAGATTAATAAATAACCAAATTTGTCGTCTAATACCTGCATATATACTGTTCATCGGATTTGTGGAATACACGGCCAATCAATTATTGACTCATCAAATTTTAGTACAAAGATAGTGGAGAAATTAAATTCCAATGAAAAAAATAAAAGACAACGAGGAAAATAAAGAATTTTCAAATTTCTTTTTTACTATAATAGGTGACAAAGAAATGCGGGAGGAAGCTTCCTCGTCGAATTTCGATATCTATCTGCGATGACTATATGATAACAGACCGAGATGCTTTTATTTTATTACAGACACGTGTTAATGTTTTGGATCTTATCTGTGCAAGATCTCCACGATGTTCCATATATACTATGAATAAATTATGTTGGTTAGGTTCTATTTAATCGGCGAATATATCTGTAGGTGAGGCCAAGTCTGGATGATGAGCTTGCAGGGGACTACTTTGTAATTTGGGACAAAATCAGCCATATCATGATTTCGTTGCCACTAAAAAACGATCTGCAAGTATGAAAAGAGATATTTCATTGCGACGAGAGCAATATTATTTTATGGTTTCCAGGTAGGAGAGTCTTAAGATTGATGCACCCAAATTCAATAACCAACACCAAAAGTTAACAAATTGGTCAAGACAGCTAAAATCTTGTATTCAGTCCAAGGATTGCATATAAGACGCCCAACAATAATTGGAATCAAGAAGCATTGCAATCTCTTGTGTGAAGCATGGTTCGCAGACCGAAACGTTCTTTTCCAAAAAGTCTACTCTGTAATAAATATATGTCAAAGTTGTTTGGGAAATAGGGCACTATCTCAACATCAGCTTTTCACTCGTTTTTTTTTTCCGTCTCTTGACCCGATTGATTCGTTTGCTTGCCTTGGCGTCTTCACTCGAAACTCGTACATTTCAGGCTCCATATCCAACAAAAATACAAGTAGAATGAAACAGGTTCTTTGAAAGGATCATGAGCTCAATAATGAAACTGTGATGGTTACATACTTACATTACTAGAGTAAAGATAAGAAGTCAGCATCTGACACAACTACTTAATTTTGATATCACATATTATCCAAAACACAGGAGATGCTCTAAAGAAGTAAGAAAGTCAATGATATATGGGTTCTCTGAGTACCTTCTGAGCCCCCCAAGGCAGACAAGTCTCGGAACAGTCTGTAATGATCTGATCTCTATCTGATCCCATTTTTCTCCCATTCTGTGGGCCACCTATCCTGCAGGTTGGTGCAGACTCCCAGAGGCAGGACATGAACATCGATTTCCCGGTAAAGTCGGCAGGTTCTATCACTTGTAAAAAAGAAAAGACAGGAGAAGTGGACGACGAAACAAAGCACATCAGTCTTGACGTGGGACCCGGTGGTGCCATTCCACAGGCGAGGGTCTTGTCATCGGAGGCAGAGACGAGGAAGCCGGAGTCGTAGGAGAAGGCGATGTCAAATACGCCTTGGTCGTGGCTGGAGCGGGGTGACCGGCTAGTACGAGAGTAGTTGCGGAAGCAACCGTCAGAGCAGAGAACTTGGCAGCGGAGATGGAGCACTGGTGGCCGGTTCCTGTGGTGGGCTGGGCCCTAGGGGTCGGTGCGGGCTTTGAGATAAGGATCTTGGGGTTTGGTAAATGAGGTTTATTCAGGTTCTTTCTCTCTCCAAATCAGTGTTATTAAATTATCAATTTAGTATAAAAAACAAGTATTAGGAAATTGATATGCACTTGAGACATTAATACCAAGTACGAAACAATTACCCGTGATTACCAAGTCATGAAAAAAAAAAACAAGTCGTGGAAACAAACACGGAAAACTGACTAATCTGTCGTTTGTTTCTTGCCACCGATTGTTTCGGGATTGTCCTTCGGCAGTGGAAGACTGAGGCTTCGCCATTGCATTCTACGGATGACTCTTCTTGCCCCACTATATACCATATGCTAAACCAAAAACAGAGTTGGTTCCTTGGGGTGCCGGCTGCTGGATGAAAGAATTCTATTACCGACGATGACGAAGCATTCTCTTTAATTGTTATCAGCTGGAATGGATATTTACAAGAGCATCATCGCGACTAAGTGCTTATCAAAATCTAGTAACTAATGACAGCGTAAAACCGAAATCCTGGCCCCATCTTCTACGTCTATCATCTACTATACTCCTGCATTTGGAGGAAGTATATCTGTTGCAAGAGATGGGGGAAAAACTATACAAAATCAGGAACGTGAAGGTTAGTGTCCTAATGCGGAGGAACATAAGCCGATGATATGCAAGAAATATTAGACTGGTTAGAGCGTTCAATGTGCTGGAAATTATGATTGCCTACGCCGTGTTGCAACGGATTTCGATCCCAGAAAGCCTGCATTGCGCCACCATGCCCCATCATCCTCCCGTTGTGGTTCCCCTGGGTGCTACTGACTTGAACGTGATGACTTGCAGTCAGAATTTGCCCACTGCGGTTGCCCCAAGCTTCCTGCAACAATTTGAAACATGCATTATCATCCTTCCCAAGTCGATGGGACAAAATGGAAATCCTTCCAAGCCGAAAACACAAACTTCCTTCTTACTAACAAAAACGGTTTTACTTCTCTAGAATTCGATTCCTCGGAAGTGGAGATGAAAACAAGACGGACAAGCAACGGAAAAAACATGGGCAATATTTGCCTTAAGCTGCTGGCCATTGTCAGTGTAGAGAGATGCCTGTGATGATGAGCTTTCACTGTAAGGTGAGCACCAAATCTTCCTCTCCGGACATGAACTGTGCAAATCTCGTGGACGATTGTCTGGAGTGCATGGCCAACCTGGTCTGTTACCGACACAATGAACTGCAGCTGTCCCCGTATTCAAGTTTACACTAGGCATATGATCATGAGAGAACGTGTAATATGAGCTATGATGCTCCTCCCTGCAAAACGTTTGGTCCCAAGCTCCCCCGGAATATGACCTAGTACTGCAGTCTTGATATTGCTGGAACGTGCAAGATCCAGAGGACTGACCAACCTGGGGGACAGGTCCTACCGGAATGTGCCTCCCACGAGCTAGTATAGGTGACTGCTGCTCAACTAAGTGGGGAGTGAGAGTGCCGTCCTCAATCACAATTCCTTTCTTGGCTGCAAGATCTACTAAATTGTTCTTGTTGAGTCCTAATCCCAAGAGTAGATTACACAGCTTTCTCTGTTCTTCTCTTTGAGTGTGGATAATTTGATCCCTTCTTGCCATTTCAAACTGAAGTTCCGTATTTGCCATACCCTGCATTGAGAAATCAACTACTCAACTAAATTACCGTGATTGCTATCCAGAAAGCCTTGCAAGTTATTATTTTTGGCTTTGACAGAGATCAGATTCTTGCCTCAATAGTCATGATATATGAACAACTAATAATCGGCCGGTATCATGTTGGGATCTATTAGATTTATTCTCCTCCAGAATTTACTCACCAGAAGCCTGTAATTGCTCAGAATCCGTAAATAGGTTTTGTTGCCATTATTGCTAGTGGCTTCTTCAATCATATCTTGAAGCTGGCAACGTTGCTTCTCATTCGCTTCAATTTCCTATAAAGAACCAAACTTGTAAGGTTAAAAGGCCCAAAGTAATGCCATCAAGAATGAAATATAACCAGAAATTTACCTTCTGGTAATTGTCACCAGCCTCGTCATTGTCCCGGATGTTATCAAGAATGAGTTGTCGCCTTGCCCCAAGGGATTCCACAATTGCTCCTTCCTTGTCAACAGTCTGAAGCAAAAAATTAAACTTCATTACAGAGAACTGAACTTATTAAAGCCTTCTTGCTTTCAGACAGGACATTGCGACATCACTTCTAAATCATTTGACCAAGCACTCTCATCCATCTCTTAGAGACAGAAAAGAGGTAAACAGTAGTTTTTCAGGTTATCACTCCAACAATCAAGAAGTACCTGAATATGTCTTTTGAACAAGAAAACATGCGAATTCATTTGAATTTTCCATGTTCTCTTCCCCAACTTGTTTTAGAAAGTGCCTCAATAAACTTATATCAGTAATGCGTGGATATACTGTTATCAAAATTGTTTCTGTTTAAAGCAATAGCTAGCAGCGTTAAATCGAAGCATCTGTTAGTTATACTCATCAGACTTCGCAATTACCTGTTGCTTTGCTATTTCAGCATCTAGATGTTGCAGTTCAATACGATTATGGAGGTTGGTTTCCTCAAGCTCAAACAAAGCCTTCTGCAAGTTAATGCGTTCCTGAACATTTTCACTTGTTTCACGGCTTAAAATGTTCAACCACGAAAGCTCATCATCGACAGATTTTTCACTTGGTTTGACACACAGCTGTGATTCCTTTTCTGCTAGTTCTTTTTTCAAGCGGCAAACCTCAACCTGGATAATCGGGCATGTCAAGTTTAAGTC
The DNA here is from genome assembly GCA_012979155.1 of Hypericum perforatum. Lineage (NCBI taxonomy): Eukaryota > Viridiplantae > Streptophyta > Magnoliopsida > Malpighiales > Hypericaceae > Hypericum > Hypericum perforatum. The sequence continues at coordinate 17,926 of SOPF01028339.1, read as the reverse complement.
CATACAGGTTGCTCACTGGTTGACGAGGATGGAGTTCAAAAAGTTACCTGAAGGCCGTCAATCATCCTTTGGTAATCTGATACGTGGTTATCAACTGTTCCAATGTTTTTCTGTATTGGGAGGTACGGAAAAACTATTATAAAAAAAACTAGCAAATGCAGAAATTCTCAAGGTATCAATATCAAGACTACAAAATAATATCATAGTTCGATTATGCTATAACAGTAAAAGGCATGATCCCTGGAAAAGGAAGGAAACCAGGAACAAAAGATACCAAACAGAAGTTTGTGGATGATGTTCGTACTATGTAAATTTAGAGAATGGTGACAAGTTAAGTGCAGATTCCAATGACAGAAACATAGGTTATAGTCCAATCTTTAAATATCATCGTGGTCCTGCATTGGTTATGGACAAGAAATAATGGGACAATAGAGTAACTGTCCACTTAATCAATTTAACAGTTCAAGCTTTCAAAAAATCCCGAGGTTACCTGAATATGAGTCCTTATTTCCTTTGCCCGATCAGCATATTTAAGGGTATTAACTGTGTGATGATACTGATCATCTGCAGGCGACACCGTAGCAACCATGACAGTCTGTGAATTGCCACTTAAACCATCTTTAAGAATCCGTGTCAATTTGCTGCAAATTATACAAGTTAGCAAGACCACCTAAATGGATCAGGTGAAAAGGCCTGACATCAGTCCCAAAGGCAAAAAGTGGTTCAGAGGTGAGTTCGAGAGGGGTACCTGTTGCGGTAAGGGACATAGGCAAGACCTTTCTTTTGTTGCTTTCCCAGGGCATTGATGCAGTTTGCCAAAGCCAGGAGTGAACGATTAATATTTGCCCCATCCCTTAGCTTTTGGCCTCCGTTATTTGTTTCTGAAGCTCTCTCACTTCCAGCAAGATCCACAAGAGCTAGCTTCCCACGCATTACCTGATTTTGATATTTGTTCCGCTGCTTTCTTTTAATAGTGATCTCTAAGACAGCATGAGATCTGGACAATGAAAATAAAAAGCAGAAGAGTGTGCAATAAGTCTATACAGCAGGCAACATCAGCATGTACAATACTGAAAGGAGCATGCTCATAAAGAATTATACACATGTACATAGCACATATTCCAAACAATAATAAACATCAACAACACGCGTGATTATGCCCTGCAACTTGCTTCCTGAGTTTTTGCTAGGTGATGCCAATTTATTTCTGAGGTTCCCCTTTACTTAGAAAGATACTTCTCATCCCGCATCATAGCTAACCATGAGTTGGGGACAATGAGGAAACAGATTAGTAAAATCTGATTGTGCTCCTTCAAGTCTCCATGATCAATGTTGCAAACAATGAAAGTACACAAAACTGATCTTCAAAGACGTTGAGAAGATTCAATATTCCAAGCATGCACTAACCGAGATGAGGTTGCATTAGCCTCCGTGCTTTCAGTTTTTCGGCGACTGTTCCCTAAATTCAATAGTTCAAGAATCTTATCAGCTGAATGTACCTGACATAAGGAAAACCAAATAATCCAAGAAAATCAGCACTCTGGACAAATTATTCAAGCTTAAACATCCAAAGAAGGTAAAACAAGAGGGACCTTAATGCATCTCAACCCTGGAACAATTATTCCTTGCTCTGGGTCCTCCCGAAGTTCCAGATGACCTGATGATTTCTCAAGCAAGTCGTAGATGACCTAACTCATAGAGAAACCATATCAGTAACTTTGAATAAACTACCAGTGAAAAGAGGGATGTAGTGAGACGAAACTACAGCTTACTTCATTATAAACTTCAAGGTAGGAACAAACAATTTCGTACTCATCCGAACTTTGATCTTTTTTCATCAGATCAAACATAGTGTGCAAACTGAGGACCATGAGCCCTGGATCATCCCGGGTCCCAACCATCGTATAAGTTTTGCCACTGAAGATAATTCAACAAACGCATGACAAACAAAGCCGGGAATAGGCAATAACCCACAAACACGTACAACGGTAAAACATCCATTCAAACAAATAGACATCAATCCTTCAGTTCTATCAAGACCACTCCAAAACATCACTAGTACTCAAAATTGTTCATCCTTACAAAGAACCAAACAAACAAACCAACTCAGAAAGAAAGGTAAAGGAGTCGTGGTACCTCCCAGTAGAACCATAAGCGAAAACAGTGGCGTTGAGGCCCTGAACAACACCGGAAATCACGGAACAAATACACTTCCTGTACACGTCCTGGACCAAAGGAAATGACAAATAATCAACCACCGACTCAGATAAAAGTCAAACAAGAAGGACCGAAGGAAAGAGTCAACGGAGTTCAAAAACCAGACCGCATTGGAAGAGCGAGGAGGGAAGGCGTGGTCGAACCGGTACTTCTTCTCTTTGGTGCGGTTCTGTATCTGGTCCAGGTAGTCCTTGGACAAGTCCGGATCCAGAACCACCACTTCCTACCAAAATACATTTCCGATCACAAAAAATAAATAAAACAAAACACCGTTAGCTAACAACGGATAACGCGAAAAACTCGCCGGTCGTCAGTTCAACAGTTACCTTGTGGTCGATGACGCGGACGATGTCGCGCCCGCGTTCTCGCTGCTTCAACGGCCGGCACTTAACGGCCACCTGGCAAAAAACGATACCGTTTCACTCCTCTATTTTTCTCGCTTCATTGTGAAAAAAAAGAACAAAGAAGAGAGAGAGAGAAAACGAGTAATAACCGTGAGAGTGGTGGTTCTCTTGGAGGCGGGGGCGGCGATGCTCGGCATTAATTAAATCCGTAACCGTACCAATTAATCTCCACAGTTTTTCTTTTCTTCTCTTTTATTTACTCGATCCTGTTCATTCGGTTAGCTCGAAGGTCACTTGCTATGGGAGGGGGAAGCTAAAACGGCAAAACGACATCGCAGAGTCTCGAGAACGGTGAGCTAGCTCCTCGCTCCGTTTCCTGGTAAATGAGAGGACTGGCGGTGTGTGCTATTGGTTGACATGCAATACGGTAGAGAGAGATAGAGAGAGAGAGAGAGAGAGAGAAGGGAATTTGTCGTGTTGTTAGCTGAGCTGGCGCGCGATCGGGGCCGTTGAATTGATCGACAGTTTCTGTAGCCATCAATTACTGACGTGGCTAATATGGGGTAATAGTGTAGGGAATAGGATCGTGAAAATGTTATTCTTGTCCTTGTGTTTAATTACGATCTTTTTATATACCAATATAATCAATCAAAATTAGAGATGAGTAATATTTTTATAAGATAACAAAATATTTCTAGCACAATACTAAATTATTGGTGTTTATTTTAATTAGGTAGGGTGTACTTGTTCCATAAGTTGCTGCTTTCAGTCGTTCAATTATTATTGGTTGTTGGCCGTCTCGTTTGATTTTTTAGGGTGGACGGGTTAGATCCAATATTAATTTGATTTCCTCTCCGTGGTTACTTGTTATATTCGGGTAAGGTGAATGAGATAAAGAAAGAAATCGATACAAACTTCCAAATATATAATGTCGGTGAACAGAAGGGCATCTAGATAGAGGAGAAATGGTCAAAACAGAAAGAATTTTGATTATTGGAGTTGTTTTTCTTATAACCTAATTCATATCATAATCTACAATCATAAGTATAATATCACATCAATAAAAAATTTATTCAAAAACTATATCAATGAAGTATAAATTTAATGAAATTCAGGCTCAATCTTTTTTTTGGTATAAAAATCTACTAGACCGACTAGATTAATGTTTTCACATTTTGATTTGAGTGTTGGTTGTTGCCCAAAATACTTGATACTTAAAGCCAAAAAAAAATCAATGGATAGCATGGTAATTTCTCATAATAAATGTCTTCATGGAAATTTTTTGAATAGTCAGTTTCTATCTCATTTATTAGATCTTTTAGCATATTCACAATCTTGAATCTCAAAATTCTCATTTGAAAAGGATATTAAATTGAAACTAATGGGACGAACTTATCTAAAGTAATCAAGGGCAATAAATTGTGTGCATGCTATTACCTTTTTATTTTATATGTCTCTTGCTGTCGTGCATACATATGTAATATCTTTTGTATGATTTATGTAATTAAATGTTCTGTCATCCATTACTGAATATAAAAATTTTATCGCAATAAATTACCTGATTGTTTACAGTGCTTCTTATCAAGAATAATAGCTTGAATGCTTTTTTTCATTTTAGGTCGATGCATATTTTCTTCTATTCAAAGAAAACATAGTAAAACTACATGCATATTCTACTGGACTTAACAAATTCGATTTTGAAATTTCACTTATATTTTGAATCCTATATTGTCGGCTATGATTTAAATATCATTTTCTAAATCATATTTTTCATATTAAAAAAATGAATTAAGACATTTTAACATGATTTAAGTTGTTTATGATAATTTGCACTTTGGTTATGATCAAGGATGAACACAAAGATGAGAAGGTGGTATCGATTTTAAATTGCGTCCATTATTTAAACACCGACATTCGAGTTGTTGGTTCAATGTGGGGCTATGTGATTCGAATTTAAAACAAAATGATACCTAAGAAAATAATAAAAGAGGCTGGTAGGTAATTAGCCATTATCATATGAATGCCAACGTTATCATTTTGTGGGACACATATTGTCGTTGACTATCTTTGTTTCTTTTTGGACCGCGTCGTTGACCTGTCCTTTTCCCACTTTTCCCTTGTCAAATAAAATCAGATAATGGTCCTGAAATCTTGAAAAAGATTTGCAGGGGAGGCTCTCGTTCTAAAGTTTGATTGTCACTTTAGTAGTTTCTTGCGCTTTATCTTTCCTTTTGTTATATGGCGATATATATATTTATTATCAAAATATTTGTTCTACATTAATAAAGAATTCTGATTCTGAGGCACTAAATACACATAAATTTTAAATATTTATTTGAACTTTTTTGTTATCTTTCAAGAATCCAAATCCGACTCAAAATTGAGTTAGTTGTCAACAACAAGGCTAACTCAATATTCTAACGACAATGCTTAATAAGAACATGATTTCAACTTGGAACCTTTTTGAAATTTTGAGATCAGTTGATATTTGGAAACAACGGCATGATAAAATTGTAAACTGCAACCAATTTATAGAGCTCGACAATTCTAAATTAGTTATTGTCTAGCAATTCAATTACATCAGATACAGAAGACAACTAAAAGCATCTATGAAGTGAGGATCTTTTCGGAATTCTCTTAAAGTGAACAAGAACACTTACTAAGCACATAAACCAACCCACTCCTAATCTCCCAGAGAACCTGTAAACAATCCTTCAAGGGGAAACATATGCACAATAGACTATACATTTTATTTACCTGCACACATTACACTTAAAATTGAGTTTATTCATGCTGCACCTATCTAACTGGCTTACCCGTGTTCTTTCCAACTCGTGCATTTAGATGGCTAAAGCTTAAAGGACCGAGGCCCGGAGTTATGTTACGAATCCTCATTTCAAAGCACACGGTTACCGTTTTTTGAGTTATTAGACGATGAAGTTCACGGTTCGCTGCTGCTGTCTGTGGTACTAGCCCACTGCTCTTCAAGCAACGGCTCCATGTTGGCTTTCTCACCGTCCTCTTTAGACATGTCAACACTCTTTATAAATATCCCTGTCACGAGTAGCACAATAGTAGTAGTAAAGACAGATTGAAGGGTCTTCAATTAAAAAGAAGTAAATTTCTTGTCGATCAGTGGGTCACGAATTGATGCAGACAAATGTAATAAGCAATCACTCACCGATAAACCAAATTCCAGCAGCGATGAAAAGTACAGCCGTAAGAATAAGGGTTGTATCCCTCCAGTTGTTGACGTAATCCTGTTTGGTTCACCATGCATAGATTTGCAGCAAAGATAAATATCAATGCTTAAAACATTGATTGATAAAAAATAAAAGCCTAATGAAGCCAAGAGTCACACCTGCAGGATGCCAAAGAGTGGCGGGGAAGGGACGTCGCCAAATATGTGAAGGGCGACGGTGGACATGGCGATAGATAATGGTCTCAAACTTGGTTCGACGCACTGGAGAAACACATAGTTGACAGGTGCCTGCACATGGTTACCTTGAGATGAACATAGCATACAGAGACCAGAAGAAAATTGCAAATAGCTTCTTCAAGTATGCTCCATTGTTGAGGATGGATGCATCACTAACTAAACAACGCTGTGAAATGGAAGGAAACTGGAAGATGCGAAGCCAGCAAGCTCATAAAAAGTAGAAAGAGGATTAAGAACTGAGAATGTAAAAAGAAGTGTCTATCAAGATACCTGGGTGGCGAAGATAAGTAGCTCTCCCACAGAAAAGAGAATGATGAAACCACTCAAATCTTTCAGGAAGAAAGCACTGAAGCAAAAGATAGCCCCAAGGAAAGTTGCACCCGAAAGAACCTAGAACGGAAGAAGATATATAACGATCAAAAAACCAAACTATAAGCAACACAATGTGACAGAGAATGCACCTGATGCAACAAATTATAGAGATATTATACAATCAGATGAGATGTACTTGAAATGCTAACTACATCAGTCATACAAGTACTGTATTAAAAGCAATAAACTCTCTTCCTATCATTGTGTATACGTCTAAGATCTCATTTTCCTAAAGTGATCTGAAGATGTCCTCCTCCTAGATACGTGCATAGACTTTGAGAAGCAAATCAAATTAAGGAGTTTCATATGACAAGACCAACTTATGCGATCTACGAGTAACCCATGGTAGAAAAAACCAAAAGTTACTTGACAATTTAGATGATTAAAAGATCACCATACCTTAAAAGCATTGGCAATTGTGGCATCTATACGGTCTAGTACAATTCCGCCAGCTAATGTTCCAAGAATCCCACACACGATAGTCATTCCTCCAAAAACCAGATCTGCATTGTTCTATCAAAGACAACAAGGTTAGATAGTTCTAAGCTAATCAGGCAACACAATACTTTGGATAGATGTCGTAGAAGAGGACACTTTCAAGTTATAAAGTGGCACATGAGTGCAAGAAGTTGAAAAAATACCATATGATAAATGTTGTAACCAGCTTTTGGTCCCCAGTACGAGTACGCTCCAAGAACAAAGTTATAAGTTATGTAACCTGACAGAAAAATCATACGTAAGTAACGCTGAAATAATCAATCCAGCAAGATAGTTCTTCTATCATGGGTCATGGTGGCAGGAATATAGTTGAGCATCATGCTATAAAATGGACTAGAGAAATAGCGGGGATATCAAGCATACCAAGATATCGGGAAAGATCAAGCTAAACAGTGTAATTTTTTTGGGAATGGGAGGACAGTAATTTACCCAGCACATTCACAATGTAGACTTTATCAAGCAAAAGAACTTTGAGATCCTTCAAAAACTTTGATATGTTGTCAACTCTGCAAGAAAACAGAAGATAGGAATGAAAACAATAAGCACTCTCTCAATTGTGCAACTCAATAGAACTGAGTCCGACACATCCACAGTGGCTGGTTATTTAAAAGAAAAATTTGGAGAAAAAGGGAAAAGCATGAGGGTTTGCAGAAACTCCAGAGTTCCCAAAGGCTGAGAGCTAGGTGAAGGTTGCAAGACACGACTGAAGGAAAAACGGACATACTACTTTTTAAAGGCCCACATCGTCGACAATGTAGAAGAGGTTGACATTCTACGTCAGAGTTTGGTAAAAATTGCTTCAATCTAGAGAGAATTTCACAGCCGGAGTTTAAGAATTTTCTCCGGGCAGCAAAAAAATGACCATATCAGAATATATTTTGTTGGCAAGTCTTACTTGATCATAGACGAGTGACTTAGAAAGAGGATCCAATATATGGGTTAGTGGGTACATGAAAAATAATATGGTGCAGCTTTCACAACTGAGTTTACTTCACTTGACACCATTCACGTAGAAAGAGCAAAAAAAATCGGCCAGGAATATAAAATTTACAGTTAAGTACCCATAGCATTTTCTTGATCTAAAATATAACCCACTCACTTGGAAGCTTTTGTAGATTCTTGACCACTGATGACTACATTATTTACTGCACTTGACGACTGGGGACCTGAAATGCAAAGATCAGATGATTTGGAAACAGAAGCCAGTAATTGACAAAAATAATACTCAACGTGAAGAAACACTATTCCTTCCTCTCTCTTTTTGAGAATTAAACGCTATTAATTCACATAGAAAAATATGTCCACAGCATGATGAGTCAAAAAGATGTAATTTCCAAGTCTTGGTTCAGAATTGCATGACAAGGAGATGGAAGAAGCTCATGATTTTTCTGCTCATACAACGTTATTAGGTACGGAGATGTGAGAACTCCTTTTTTTTTTTTACAAAAACAGGAGTATGGATTTGCAGAAGTAGAATTTGAACTTCGGAAGAAGCATGATTATGTAAGTTTGAATCAACCGAACAAAAGAACAAGATGTAATAAGAGTAGCAAGTGAACCAAGTTAGAACCAGAAGGTTCCCAAAGTTCATGCATCAACAACTCATGCAATCTGAAGGCAATTGCCTGCCACCATAAGATCAGAACACAACTGAGTTTTATGTGGAAAAATGTATCGCGGCCTAAGAATCATCAAGTACCAAATAATCTATAAAAAATATTCCTTCCACAAAAGAGCAGATTCAGCTACTAAATCGTGATAATTATAATAGAAGCCGATTAGAAGAGCTAATGTCCGATACCTTCAACTGTTTCGTATACTGCTATCACCTCCTTTGACTGTGGATGACCAGAACCTGTTATTGTAAGTCACAAATTAATTCAGTGATATGCCTTTTAAAAAACAAGTGTATAGAAAATAAAATGAATAAGAGATGTTAACCAAGAACCAGATGCAATCTCACGAAATTCACGTTTTAACGGCAAAGGTTTCATGACAAATCCTAAAACAGCAAAGGGAAGCATCAAAATTGCCTCCCCCCAGAATGCATAGCGCCAATTGAAAGTGCTCCCCACCTGAAAATCATAAATGTCCAAAAGATCGATCTTCTCTTGCACATTGATAAATTCAACGGTCTAGAGACAAACCAAATTGACAAAGAAAAAGAGTTGATGAATAACAAATGTCACATAATTGCACTCGCAAACTTACAAATCCACCATATACATAGCCCAGAGCAACGCCAGTTGGCATGCACATAAAAAACATTGCAAGCCAAGCAGTTTTCTGCAGCAAAACCATGAAAAGGCAAAAGATTTAGTTGCAGGGAGTTTAGCAACAAATGACAACCCAGAAGCTACACACAATGTGAATGAGGACACCCACATTTTTCAAGGACTATAAACACCACACAAGTAAGATATACCTGGGCAACAGGAGCATGGTCATCTATGGAAGGAACGGCAAGGCTTATAAAAGAGGCTTCACCAACACCAACCAGCCTAGAAAGAGATATTCACCACATGACTACTCCTCACTACCAACATAGAAAAGAAATTGCAACACAAACTGTTACGCAGAACCAAAACTGCGGACTTACATTCGGCATATTAAAATGGACCAGAAGTCAAACGAGCTTCCACACCCAGCTGTTGCAAATGTCCAAACAGACAATCCAACTCCTATGAGCGTAAAATGATTATGACTGCCAACAACCGCAACACAAACCTGTTAGCTTAATCCATCCCCCCGAAGTCATTGCATGGAGATACAACCAAATCACCTCTTAGACAAGGAAGCAAAGATTGGGGACGCGACGAGGAGCCCAACCATAAAGGCAGAGGACAAGACACCATCCTGGAAGTTGTTCAAATTGAAATCTCCCCTGCAACAACAACCCAGAACCTCGATCACCACACACATCCATCGAAGAGAATGTTCGAACAAAAGAGCATATTCTTCCAAGTCAGTGAGTTAATACCAAGCTATTACAAAGAAACTTAACTGGATTCCAGAACCGGAAGTGCAAATACCCTTATCATCACAAGAGCTGAGGGCCCCATTGACGCCGTTGCTCGCTATGACCCCCCGGTCCATGTAATTCAGCATGTTTATCACACAGAACACACCCAGTAACCTGAACTCACAAAAAAAAAATACAATTGAAGGGAAAGTAACAATTCAACTGCGAGAAATTCATCTAAAAACCGAAAAGACAGAATCTTTACGTCTTGGGAGTGACCCAGGATGGGTTGGTGGCGGGTTGAGGAGGAGGAGAGGGCCCTTTCGCCATTGACCCAGATTGAATTGGTGAAGAAGAAGAAGAAGAAAGATTCAAACTTTTGACAAAGAGGATATCCCTCTATGATTTAAATCATTTGGGTTGTCGTTGAATTTAACATAAAGAATAAGAGAGGATTTAATTTGGAGCGAAACTGAACCTCCTCCTGTCCAGTTGTGACATTCTACCAGTCAAACATCTTCGCGCCTCCTGCTTCATGACTTGTGTTTCTTTTTTTTACTTTCCGATACTACTACTGTATCTTTCTGGTTGTGCCAAATTTGGTTCTGAACATTTGTGTTTTTTTCCATTTAGTCTGCCAAGCCGCTGCCTGTTTCGTATGATAATATCAAGTGTCGACATCTAGGATCAATAGTAATTCATTTGATATTACATTTACTAATTCATTCTGCTATAAGGTTATATAATCATTTGATATTAACTAATTTGACAAAAAATTACATACAAAAATAATTTGACAAAATATAATTACTTCAAAAAATTTCAAACTTCCATAACGAAACTTTCCGCTTGTCAAAAAATTTGAGTATCTAATTCCCCAAAAAATATATCCCACCAAATAACTGGAACTTACCACTTGGGCAAATTCTGCATTGATTTGGAAATATATGAAGTTGAGGGAGTGATATAGAAATTATCCTTCTGAGACGCTGCTTTTCTTGTCTTTTCCCTAAACCCTGTCAAAAGCCTAGCCTAAACCTTGAGGCTTCAAGAGAAGGCCGCCCAAACCGGATTCAACCCAGAGGTAACTCATTTTTTCCCTCTTTGGATTCACTATACTGGAAAGTCCCATGAACAAATTGTTTGATTCGTAGCTCTCTTTGAGTCGGGTAAATTGCTTTGACACCCATAAGACTTGTTTTTGGAGTTACCGGTGCTCGTTTCCTTTTGGATGAGTCCGATGGTGGTGAAAATAATAGCTGACTCGCGGTCTGACTGGTCGGACTTGTCGGATTTGGATTGTGCTTGGGAAGGTTACTGGGTTGCTTCCCTGGCCTGGTTTTTTCCGAAAATATTGGTTTTATTGCACCCTGGGAAGAAACTTGTCTTCGTTTTTATAACTGCCGAAAGATTGGATTTTTTTTTTCTTGATTCGTAGTTCTGTGATGTACTTGGAGTTGGACAAGCGTGGTAAGGGCGGCGAGGAGAGTTGTGATACAAGAGGAGGGGAGGAATGGAGAGCAGAGGAAGCAGTTGCTGGAAACATGGCTGCATTGGAAGCTCTAAGAGAGCTCATCACTTTCCCTCTACTCTACCCTCGGGAAGCTCAGAAGCTTGGCCTTAAAGTACATGCCCTCATCATCCACTCTGCGTTACTTTGTTGGCTAGTTATATTGTCTTATGACTTCAATGTGTTAAGGGGTTGAATTTGGTTTCTGGGTGACTGAAAAGTTTGAATCTTTGATGTTTTCAGTGGCCTAGAGGGTTGCTTCTTTATGGCCCACCTGGGACTGGAAAGGTACTTCTCTTGCCAAAAGATAGTTATTTGGTATTTATACAGTTAATATGTACGTCGTTTTGATTGCAATTTCTGGTCTCTCATTTACCCTTATCCTGTGTTTTATAGACAAGTTTAGTCCGCGCAATTGTCCGAGAATGTGATGCCCATCTAACAGTGATAAGGTGTTTTACCTTTGCCCTTTTCACGTGCCCTTGTTGGATGATTGAAGTTTTTGCTATCTCTAACGGACCTACTGCTTTTTCCAATCTGCGTGGACACCTGCAGTCCACATTCTGTTCACCGAGCCCATGCCGGAGAAAGTGAAAAAATACTGCGGAATGCTTTCTCTGAGGCATCATCTCATGCAGCATCGGGCAAGCCATCAGTTGTTTTCATAGATGAGATTGACGTGTTGTGTCCTCGTCGTGATTCAAGGTGTGGACAAAAATGCTTATGATCAGCCTTTTAAACGACAAGTTTAGTTTAGGAATGGAAACCAGCACTGATGCCACTCAGAATCATTATCAATTAATTCTTCAGCAACCTACTTATGATAGACTTGCACATGCAGACGCGAGCAAGATGTCCGTATAACCTCTCAACTTTCTGCATTGATGGATGCCAACAGGCCTGCATCTTCATCTTTACCCCACATTGTTGTAGTAGCATCAACAAACAGGTATTATCTTACTTCTTTTGCTAACAATCTCTTGAGTGATAATACAGCTGATATCTAAAGACTTCTTCTCTGTGATATTGGATCTGATCTGATCTTCTGAAGTCAACTATATGCAGTATGCAGATCTGTTTCGTGCTGTTTCTCTTTAAATGAAAAAAAGAGTTTCTGGTGTCCTATCTTTGATTTCTTCACCAATTTACAAACAAGCTACATGTTTAATTTTCTATTATTGGCACTGGTCATTTATATAGCCAAAAAGTTATTGAAAGTTAGAATACTGTAAATGAGAAGCTCAGCCCCTTTATCTCTTGTCAGCATGATAGGTTCTTAATGGTCATTTATACAGCCAAAAGTGTTGAAGTTTAGCTTTTTATTTAAAACGTGGAATCAAATATTTCATCTTTTAAGAAGTGTATTACCTTTTTTGCTTTTGCTTTAAAGGCCGGATGCAATCGATCCTGCTCTCAGAAGGTCAGGGCGTTTTGATGCTGAAATTGAAGTTACAACACCTTCAGAAGTAGAGCGACTACAAATTCTCAAAGTAAGAATCTGCATTTATGTTTTGCAATTAGAATGAAACTATTAAATTCCTGTTTGAGGTGGGGCCGTAAGCTATGTGCAATAGGATTGGGGTGCAGTTCCCATCCCTAACAATATGGGAAACAATAATATGCTTTCTCCAGTGCCTTGGGGTCGTTTTTTAGCTCCCGTGTCAAGGTTCCGTCGTGTGTGCAGCATAGACAATTTGTGGCGCTAGAGATATCTAGCACAATGCATCTAGGTTTCCGCTTCCTTAGGCGCTGATGAGTGTTAACAGTAACATTCTGTTTGTGTTTGTTTTTACTCAACATCATCCTGCTAATCTTTTTCAGCTTTATGCAAAGAAGCTTCCTTTAGCTCATAATGTTGATCTAGAAGCCATAGCTGCATCTTGTAATGGATATGTTGGAGCAGATCTAGAAGCTTTATGTCGTGAAGCTTCTATGTCTGCTATTCGCCGTCCAGATGCAAAAGAAAATGGAGGCAGCTTTACCATCACTCTGGAGGATTGGAAGCATGCAAAATCTATTGTTGGCCCCAGTATAACTCGAGGTGTGACTGTGGAGATTCCTATGGTAACATGGGAAGACATTGGTGGATTAGAAGATCTGAAGGTATTAATTTCTTTTACTTAAGAGGGATTTTTTTTCTGGAAAACATTAGAGATGCTTTATAAGGGGCCATGCATAGAAATGTTGTTTATCTTCTACTTGCTATTCCGTCAGAAAAAGCTCCAACAAGTTGTTGAGTGGCCCATCAAACATTCAGCAGCGTTCTCGAGGCTAGGAATATCACCCTTTCGTGGAGTTCTTTTGCATGGACCTCCTGGATGCTCAAAGACAACACTTGCCAAAGCTGCTGCAAATGCTGCCCAAGCTTCCCTTTTCTCAATGAGGTTAGGGCCGTTATGCCTTGTTTCTCTAATTTCACCAGACAAAGCTATGAAACCGTTCAGCATCTTGTGGAGCTCAACTTTCTGATCTACAAGATCAAATAGAAGTCTTTTCTTTTTCTGAAAATTGGAATTTCAAAGATAGAGCTCTTCTACAGGATTTCCATTCATGACTTGATGCATTAGACTGGACTCGTGACACTTAGTAAACAACCCTGTCTTCCACAGGATTTCCATCAATGTCTAATTGATTTCTCGTAGAAAGTCACAAATCAATCTTATTCAATGTTGTATAAAGTCTATCCCATTGATGGAAGACAAATTCCAAAGCGTTGTTTCTATGGTTTCTAGCTGTCCATGGGAATGGATGGTGATTCACTTGGTAATTGTTCTTAGCTGGAGAGAAATTAGAACGAACAGGCTTGTTAGTTTTCCATTGAACCAAAATGATAAAGCTTCAAATCAGTGGTGCAGAATTGTATTCTATGTATGTTGGAGAGGGTGAAGCTTTATTGCGGAGTACATTCCAAAGAGCCCGTCTTGCAGCTCCAAGCATAATATTCTTTGATGAGGTTGATGTTCTGGCTTCCAAACGGTCAGTATTTTGTTACTATTTTGATATTGCATATGGGTATCTGTTGCTAGTTCTATGCAAGTTGTGACTCCTCAGCCTATTCCTTGGGTAGCATTGAGAAAAGTTTCAACTACGTTACATTTAAATTTAAAAAAAATGTGGTGCAAGTTCCTGAACTCTTCCTTTCTGTGTGTAAAATATGAAAGTTCATCGATCTAATGACAGGGGCGGGAATTCCAGCAATAGCGTTAGCGTGGGAGAGAGACTTCTTTCAACTTTACTTACGGAAATGGATGGTCTCGAACAGGCTAAAGTGAGTGTTTCCTGACGATGATTTTAGCTTCCCTTTTTTACCGTGCACACTCTTCCTTACAGTCAACTGGTGACTGATTATAATTTTCTGAAGGGAATTCTGGTTCTGGCCGCTACAAATCGTCCTCGTGCAATTGACCCTGCACTGATGCGCCCAGGGCGTTTTGATTTGGTAAGAAATTGATTGGCTCATTTAATGGTGAATTCAGCATATAAATTTTTGCTCTCTTCTTGCCCTCGTGAGGATGGCATATAGATTTGACCTTTCTATATACAAAACCTGCAGGTACTATACGTTCAGCCGCCCGATTTGGATGCTCGATATCAGATACTTTCTGTTCATACACGGAAAATGAAAGTAGGTGATGATGTTGATCTGAGAAGAATAGCCGAAGCAACAGAGCTCTTCACGGGTGCAGAACTAGAGGGTCTTTGTAGAGAAGCTGGAATTGTTGCTTTAAGAGAAGACATATCGGCCACTGTTGTCTGCAATCGCCATTTCCAGACAGTTAAGGAGTCGTTAAAGCCAGCATTAACTGTAGAAGATATCGCAAAGTATGCATCATTCACAAAAGATCGTTCGATGCCACGTCCTCGGCGGATAATATCTGGTAGCAAATTGAACAGCCAGAATAAAAGGGGTTCATGGGGTGGTCTAACACATTTGGTTGTCGTCGGCGCCATGAGCGGTTTAATACTTGCTGCAACAAGATATTACATCTCTTATACGAGGGCACTTGAGCATTATATTGCAGCGACTTGAATGTAGTACTTGTAGTACCCTAAAGAGTCTACTGTGTATCTCTTATTTCACTCACAAAGGGAAATTCGGACGCAGATATATAAACCAGCATAACAGAACTTGTTAATGTGTGCCACAGTTCTAGCTTTAACGGTTGTCTAGGTGTAGTAGTTGCTGGGTACCCTGAAGCTAACAGGGAAACTAAGACAACCCAAGTCACAAGCGTCTCCATTCCTCAAAAAGAGGGCAACACAGTTTCAACGTGCACCATCGCCCAAATTCAATGCACGATGGATAGGATGTCAATGATTCTTAGGCTTCGTTTCTTAGGGGTTGGTGGAGCAAATTTTACCTCCTGGGATTTATGCCAACCCACCTAAATCCAGCATTTGACTTGGGTTGCTTTCAAATTGTCGCCTTTTCTGTTATGGTCTATCTGAAAGCTGCAAATTGTTGTAGATGTTCTTCTGTTATTTATGATATCCGAGGAAAGTTTCTTAGACGGGATTTACGGGACCGATTTCCGTTTGTCAGAGAGCATCGTTGAAGCGAATGGAACGAGATGGGTTCGGTTGTACATAGGATATGGCTCTGTTTACGATCATGAGATAGTTCAGAACATGAGCCAGTGTTAAGTTCCTGTTTTTATGAAACTGCTTCACTTCTTAGCTTGTTCAATGAACATTACGAGGTCTTTAATTCTGAGGTGTGTTAGTCATGCGGTGTATGCCGGCATCCTTGTATATGTTGTACGGACAAAACTTGGACAGTCGGAAATCAGAACCGCGTGGTACATCCGTGATAAAGCCTTCAGCTTACGAGGACCAGTGCCTTGTGGAGTTTTTTGTGTGTGTTTGTTCTGTTGCAAACATTTGTGTCCATTCAAACGTTAGTCCTTTGTACTACTTGCGTGAAATGGCTAGCTGAAGGTTAAATTCAAGGCTTGTATTCTAGATCAAAGAGTTTGTCAGTGGGTGTGGAGCTGCATTAGTTTTTGTTATGATGAACAAGATTTTGGTTTCACGAGAAGGTTGTTTCTTTGGGATTTCGACGGATAGTTACCAGTCGTTGAAAAGTGATGAGCAAAGGATGATCCAGGTCGCTTCTAGCATCCGTGTCAACTTTGCGTATACGTTCAGAAGTCATAATGGAGGACCTTAGGGATTCTATTCAATTATTTTGACAACGTGTCCCTTCATGTCATTAGGAGCTAAACTTGCCAAAACTTGTCAGATGACAGATTAGGCTGCAATGATGGCCACTGTATACCATATGCTAAAACAAGACTACCTAATGCAGGTAGCAAACCCCTCGACTCCTCGTTCGATTTCCGAATGAGATGATCCGCTTGTATCAGGTCTTGACTGCATTTTCCCCGTAATGCAGGAAAAGATCGTCACCTCCTTGAAACTTGACTCGACTTCGGAGAGCTAGAAAGTTATTCATTAATGTGGACTTTGCGCCCCTCCGTTAGACGATGTAATAATGCATCACGCCTGGAAACTCGTCTGATGTTCATGTATTTGCGTATTCTGTTACTTTGTCCTCATCCAAAACACAAGCTACAACAATGATGTCAGATTGCAGCTCATCAATTTTTGTCGAAACTGTCTGATATCTGATTACTACTGAACTGACTGACAAAATTTTGAGTCATAAACGATTTAAAATAGTGACGAGAGAAATTCATATCAAGTTTAGCAGCAGTTACTGGAAAGTCATATACAACCGTCATTCTCATTGGACAAATGATTTAACTACTGAACTCCATCCCACAACCTAAATTTATTTCCAGTATGATCAACCATGTTTTGCTTCGGGCGTAATGGGATTTCAGAAGATTGGGCCAGCGGCCACGATCTCGTCGGTGAGGCTGCTGTTCTCTCCGATCTTGTGGTCAGTGAACGTTGCGAAGTTGTTTTTGAACAGACCAGCCAGCTTCAGCAGTGTATCTTTGTAAGCCTTCTTGTCCGACCACTGCCATCCAATGACCGAGTAATCATGAGTCCAAGAAGACGAGAGCAAATACAATGGTAGTTAATGAATGGAAAGAGAACAGAACACTAACAGTATTCACTGGATCTAGGATATGAGAAGGCACTCCCTCCACTTCTGTGGGGATCTGAAGCCCAAAAACTTCGGTTTTTCTATACTCCGCTTTCAGTAGGCTACCGGCGTGGATAGCATCGATGATCTTCCTAGTGTAAGCAAGTTTGATACGGCTACCAGAACCGTAGCTGCAAATTTACCAAATAGAATTCAACTCAGCTTCTTCCAGAGAGATACTAATCCTGCTTCTGATTGCCAGATCGAATATGTTGACGACGACAAAAGAAATTACCTTCCAGCTGACCAGCCTGTATTTACCAGCCATCCCGTCGCACCATGCTTCTGCATTTTCTCGGCCAGCATAGCAGCATATTTAGTAGGGTGCAACATGATAAATGCAGCACCGAAGCAGGCTGAGAACGTTGCTCTAGGCTCCTTGACACCATCTTCTGTGCCAGCAACCTATGGTTGTGAATGTCATTAGTACGATTGCTATCCAAACTCGTAAGCAGATCGATGAAATGCA
>SOPF01028337.1:0-52000 GCA_012979155.1 Hypericum perforatum | reverse complement strand
TTGTTGAATTTAATTATCGACTGGCCCTTGTAATATTTGTTTAGTGACGTTGTTCTTGGCTTTTAGGACTTGTAGACTTCATGCAATAGATGACCGGCCACCTCGCCCTTATAAAGGCCAGTCCAGATCAGATGGGAGATTGCTGATATGTCGTTTTTCTATGTTAGGTGAGTGACTAGATTCTTTGATAACAAGATTTAATTTGGATCCTAATCTCTGCTCGGCCAATATTGTAAAAAAATTGATATTATGAAGTGAAACTAGAGGTTAAGCCTGGATCTAGGTGCATCTCATTTTTCATCTAATTTATTAAATATTCCTTAACGAACAAGGGTTATGGTAGGTGGACTTAATTTGTGGTTTGAAACTAGGAATATCCCCAGTTTGGCACCCATTTTTTGTGATTATGATTTTAGAGGACTTATAAATTTGTTGCCCAACCATTAGTTCTGCTATTGTTGAGACATCGTAATAGATACATGAACTAACTTTTTTTGAACAGTATATTATGCATGAACTAACTTAACAAACATGGAAATAAAACATGCCAAAAGTCTACGGTAGAGGTATAAACTTTACCAACTACTTAACGGATGTCTTCCTTCCAACTTATTCTCCGACTTTAGTTTTTTTTTATAAAATGGTATTCAAATTACTGAGCCCACAATAATGTATTACCAAATGATCAAAATTAAAATATTTTAATTAATCTCGAATAACTATGTTACTATTGAGCATAACGAAGAACTAATGGACGCAAGTATTCTTGCGCAAACGAGAGGAGAACAAAAGCAAAAAAAAGAGAAGTTGGTGGGCGCCAGCCTATTGGCGACTCCCATGTTTTCCTGTTTGATTTTTCTAGTTTAGTTTTGGCTCTAGTTTTAAATTTATAATTTGGCATATATATTTTTTTTTACTCTAATTTATTGTCTATTTTATAACAATATGTTACTTAAAGTTATATATGACTTTATAACTCGTATTTATCAATCAAGTTCTATTTTTTCTACGGACATCATATGTTATTAACAAAATTTTAACTGTTCCAAAGAAAAACACATCCCGTGTTACTATTATGTGGGTTTTATACACGTAATTCCTTGGTGTTGTTTCTGGTGTTTCCTCACCTTGAAGATAATAGATTCATTGACATATAAAATTGAAAATATGTAGTTTGTCTGCTTTCTTCAAGTAGATAACCCTATAGATTTCAGGTGGACAAACAACTAATAAGCCAGTTACGAGGTCACAAAAAATGCTTAGATATCAAGTAAGGAAATTGTTGGGAAATTCCTTTCGAGATGGTAACCCAACTGGCACAAGAGTACAAGACATCATGGTTTGTTTGAAAAGCAAAAAACTAAACCGACGGTGGGTTCGTAACAACTAATTTATTTCCTATTACAACATTTTAATTAATCTCGCAGCCAACCTCAAAAAAACCTTCGTTGTGAAATTTTCCAGGGACATATTATTTCTAAATTGAGTCGGTCATCGGTGGTGAACAATCACGAACTAACTTCTTGGACTCAGTCAACAAGGAGAAATAAAGGTCGCCACATCAAGTTGAGGGGTCGCGTAGGTTTAATGACTACTTCATTCCAATAGCAAAAGGGTATTTTTGGGACAACTTTTTATGTCTATTATATTTAGATTGAGCAATCTAGATTTGATTCATAATCCCCATTACGTCAAATTCTCACCACATAATTTTATATCATCGCGTTTTTTGAATTAAACTCCAAACATATGATTAGATTACACTAATTTTATATTAATTAATTTATATTATGAATTATATAGATTTTTATTTTCGATTACCGCAATTTATATTATGAACTCAAAAAATATGATTAAACTAATGTTAACTGTAAACCATATACTAACCTGAACACATGTCACACGTGCTGTTAAACTAATGTTAAAGTTGGCAAGTTGGTGTTCCATTTCCTATATTACCAGCTGTCTGCTTCTCTCTGCAGCGCCTTGGCTTCCACACTCTTTCACTCCAACAGTCATGATCATCTTAATTTCCAACGTTAACTTTGTATTGGAAATTCCCTCTGTAATTATAGCTTAGTTTCCCTAGTTAGATTACTGTTGTATATAATCTCTCTTGTACCTTCCTTAATAATTAATCAAATCATTCCACTTTAACATGGTATCAGAGCTTCCTTAAGAAAATAGTTCCTGATTAAGAAAAACATGAGTGAGATAGAAGAAAATTCGCAAGATGGATCTGCAAATCCAATCAATACCACTCAAATTCAAAGCTTCCTTAAGAGGATTGCTGAAATTGATAGCAATACCGGCATAAAAATCACTACAGTTTCATTCAACGGGACGAATTACTTGTCCTGGTCGAACGCTGTTCGAGTTGCCCTCAGTGGAAGGGGTAGACTTGGCTTCATCAATGGCGAGATTGCTGCTCCATCCAAGGATGATCCATCCTTTCTTGAATGGAGTATGCATGACCATCTTGTCATGTCTTGGTTGCTAAATTCTGTGGATCAAAACCTACATGACTTATTTACTTTTGCACAATCTGCAAAGGAACTATGGGACTCAATTCAAAGTCTATATTCTCATCAAGAAAATCTATATCGTGTATTTGAACTAAAAAAGAACATTGCTGATCTCCAGAAAGGAGATAAACCATTTGTCGAATACTTGAGCAAACTGAAATCCATGTGGGATGAACTCACTATGCTAAGACCTGCAACTTCTGAGTTAACAATTATTCACAAAAGGGAAGAAGAAGACAAAGTGTTTAAATTATTAATGGGTTTAGGTTCTGACTATGATCCGTTAATTGAGCAGATTCTTACAGCTGCTGATCTTCCTTCTCTCGGAACCATTTGTGGAAGAATACAAAAAGAAGAGACAAGGAAGAAATTGATGGGACCTCTCTCCAAAGCCGATGCTGATCAAGGGAGTGCCTTCAAAACAAATCTGGAAAACATTTCAGCTAATGCGGCAAGAAGGTTCCCAAATCCAAGAGAAAATTCCTCACGTGGACGAGGAGGAGGAAGATCTGGAAGATCCAACATATCTTGTGAACACTGCGGTAAGCCTGGCCATAGCAAGGATCGATGTTGGATTCTGCATCCACATCTCAAACAAGCTAGAGAAAAAAATTGGGATCAGCCCAAGGCTCTTGCCACAACTACTGCTTCGTCTTCATCGACCATGGAAGAATTGGCGAAGAAACTTCTGCAACACATGAAGTCTTCTGATTCCTGCAGCGATAACAAATCCAACAAGAATTTTGAGGAAGGTAAGACAGGTAATGTTCCCATAAATCTCTGTGCCTTTCAAGCACATGCCCTAGATTCTATATCTAGTTGGATTGTCGATTCGGGGGCAAACGAACACATGACTCATGATTCTACCTTGCTTGAAAATTACAAATCCTCTACGAACCAAACAATTTCAATTGCAGATGGTTCAAAAATTGCTGTTAAAGGTTGCGGTTCCACTCACCCCTTTAATTCGGATGTTAAAATCAAAGCCTTGCACGTTCCAGATTTAGCTTGTAACCTGCTATCTATTAGTCAAATCACGAAACAATTAAATTGCTCTGTGATTTTTTCATCTGACTCTGTTGTGTTTCAGGATCGCATCACGGAGATGACGATTGGTGAAGGGAAACTTCAAAATGGTTTATACATGATTTCCAAACCTCCTAAGGCGTTAGCTGTTGTTAAAGATAATAAAGAATTATGGCATTTTAGGCTAGGACATCCTAGTTCTAGCATCCTTAGTTGTTTATTTCCTGATTTTGGAAAGGTTGATTTGAGCTGTGAAAGTTGTCAATTTGCTAAGAATAAACGAATTCCTTTTGAATCTTCAAAAAGTTCTTATAATTCTGCGTTTGATCTCGTTCATTCGGATGTCTGGACAGCACCTATGTGCTCGTATGATGGATATCGTTATTTCATTTCCTTTATTGATCACTTTAGTAGATCTACTTGGCTTTTTTTGCTGCGGCACAAGAGTGAAGCCTTTGCTGCTTTCAAAGAGTTTGATTCAATTGTCAAAAATCAGTTTAATTCCACAATTAAGATCTTTAGAACCGATAATGGTACGGAATATAAAAAGGATTTTGTGGATTTCTTGAAAAATTCTGGAATTAAGCATCAAACTTCATGCATTTACTCGCCTCAACAAAATGGTGTTGCCGAACGAAAAAATCAGCATTTGCTTGAAGTGGCTAGAGCTCTTATGTTTAAGATGAATGTTAAAAAAGGTTTTTGGAGTGATGCTATTTTGACTGCTTGTCATTTGATCAACCGTCTTCCATGTCAACCCTTGAATTTTAGATCTCCTCTTGAAGTGTTGTTCAATAAAAAACCCGATTTAGCTTACTTGAAAGTTTTTGGATGCTGTTGCTATGTTCATATACCTTCGGAAAAGCGTGATAAGTTGGATAGGAGGTCTGTTAAGTGTATTTTTTTAGGTTACTCTATGACTCAAAAGGGATATAAGTGTTATGATCCCTCTCTTAAGAAGAAATTTGTTTCAAGGGATGTTCACTTTACTGAGCATCTTCCATTCTATACTAATAAAATTGATTGCAGCAGGCAGGGGGAGAATGAGCAATCACAGCCTCTGCACATAATCTCTGGAGTTATTCCAATTCCGGTCTCCAATCAAGGGAAGGAGACTACATTGGCAACCGAGCAAAACACACAACCAGGAGCTTCTGATCCCTCTTACAATCATGAATCTGGAAATGAAGAACAAAGAGTGGATACAACAGAAACTGTCAAAAGAAGAAATGAAGACTGCAGTACTTCAGAATGCGAAGAAGAGCCTGGTATGTCTCCAAATTCATCAACTGAGAATATTCATGATAAATGTGACAGTAGTAATCTTATAACTAGAAGATCTAATCGGGTTAGACAACCGAGCATTTTGCTAAAAGACTTTAAAACTTTTTCGGCTCAATATCCTATCGAGAAGCATGTTAACTATGATAGGTTTAGTTCTGGATATAGAACTTTTCTGAGTAATTTGGATAAATTGTCTGAGCCGAATAACTATGAAGAAGCATGTAAACATGCGGAGTGGAGGAACGCCATGGAAGAAGAACTTCATGCCTTAATTAAAAATGGGACATGGGAGTTAACTGATCTCCCACTAGGTAAGAAATTGGTTGGTTGTAAATGGATTTATAAGATTAAATACAAGAGTGATGGCACGATTGAAAGGTTTAAAGCTAGATTGGTTGCAAGAGGTTTCACTCAGACTCCAGGAGTCGATTATAGTGAAACTTTTGCACCAGTAGCTAAAATGAACACTGTTCGCATTCTTGTTTCAATTGCTGTGAATTTAGGATGGTCCATGGAGCATATGGATGTAAAGAATGCCTTCTTACAAGGAGAGCTTGAAGAAGAAATCTATTTAGCTGCTCCTCCAGGTTTGGTTGCTGAGAATTCAAACAAGGTATGCAAATTGAAGAAGTCCATTTATGGTTTAAAACAATCTCCTCGAGCTTGGTATAACAAGCTTAGTGGAGAACTTCTAAGACTTGGATTCAAGAAATGCTATTCCGATAATTCCTTGTTCGTGTCAGATCGCAAAGAAGGTAAGACTATTGTTTTGATTTACGTTGATGACATTTTGATTACGGGAAGCAATGATGATCTTATACGAAGGTTAAAGGGAGCTTTACATAAGAGGTTTGATATTAAAGATCTTGGAAAGTTGCGATATTTCCTTGGTATTGAGTTTGCTTATTCATCCAAAGGAGTTTTCATGAACCAAAGAAAATATACTCTTGAACTGTTGAAAGAAACAAAGAAGGTAGGATCTAAACCATATAACACTCCTATGGAACAGAATTTACATGTTTCGAATGAGAAAGGAGAGGATTATCCTAATGTGCTTAGGTTTCAAAGAATTGTTGGAAAATTGATATACCTAACGATTACAAGACCAGATATTACATATGCTGTGAGGATTGTGAGTCAAGTTATGCATGCTCCTAAAGTTTGTCACGTTCATGTTCTTGAGAGGATCCTGCAATATTTAAAAAACTGCCCAGGAAAGGGAATTTTGATGAAGAAGCATGCTCATTTACATGTATCTGGTTTTGCAGATTCCGATTGGGGAGGATGCATTGATTCAAAAAGATCAACCTCTGGGTATTGTGTTCTGCTTGGGAAGAATCCTGTCATCTGGAGATCGAAAAAGCAAAACACGGTTTCAAAATCAAGTGCCGAGGCAGAGTATAGGTCGATGTCTGCTGCAGCGAGTGAGCTGGTTTGGGTCCGAAACCTCCTGACTGAGTTAAAGCTCTTCGATCAACAACCTATGGAGTTGCATTGCGATAACGACGCTGCAATTCACATTGCAAACAATTCCGTGTTTCACGAAAGAACAAAACACATAGATATTGACTGCCATTTTGTAAGAGACAAGGTTCAAGAGGGTTTAATTACAACTCCCTACACTCCAAGTGAAGAACAGCCAGCTGACATTTTTACAAAGGCACTTGGAGTAAATCAATTCGAGTACTTACTTACTAAGATTGGTGTTTGCAATCTCTACGCACCAACTTGAGGAGGGGTGTTAAAGTTGGCAAGTTGGTGTTCCATTTCCTATATTACCAGCTGTCTGCTTCTCTCTGCAGCGCCTTGGCTTCCACACTCTTTCACTCCAACAGTCATGATCATCTTAATTTCCAACGTTAACTTTGTATTGGAAATTCCCTCTGTAATTATAGCTTAGTTTCCCTAGTTAGATTACTGTTGTATATAATCTCTCTTGTACCTTCCTTAATAATTAATCAAATCATTCCACTTTAACAACTAATCATTTGTTACCCATACAAGTGTTGTGACAGGGTTCGAGATTTGATCGGGGCAGACGAGGCAGATGAGCTTGGTGCGGTTGCATTCGACGGCGAGAGCGTTGGAGTGGGCATGGGTTAAAGTTCAAAAACAATAGAAAAACCATAAATTACTCCATATTTCCCGTGTTAGTACTTCCATGAAGCGAATTTTGAACCTGATTTATTTTTTGTAAATTGAACAAATCAACTTTTAATGGGTATATTACTTCTAGGATCTACGGTTATTGATTTTTTAAAATTTTTTAAAACGGTAACTGCGTAGAATTTAGGGGCTTTGAACGTATATAAATCAAATATAGAGGGCAGAAAAATAATCTGCGGGAACAAAAGTTTATCGTATCTTAAATTAAATTTTTGTTAACAAAAAAATAAAAAAGCGATTCTCTTTCTTGTAAAAATTAGAAACAAAAATAGGATTCCTTTTTTTTCTTTTTTATATTTATGATTACGAAAAAGTTGTATGTTTGAGTTATTAGTAATAAGAACCTTTGTAATTGTATTAAAAAAATTACAATATACTGAGTCGTTTTATAAATACCAAACCATAACTGAGAAAATGTTGCATAGTAACCCTAACTTTTTTGAGAATTCATAGTAACCGTAACTCCTTCCTCCAAGCAATAGACGGCGAGGAAGCGATGTCAGATGGAGATAAGAGGAGAAGGATAGGCTCAGAGTTGTCTCGTAATGCTTCTAAACGCTTGCGTTATTCTGTTTCTTTGGTGTAGTCTCCTCCCTCTCACAACGTTTTTTTAAAAGAATTTTAAACAGTCGATCTGGTGATTTATGTGAAACCGTAATCCAAGGCCTTGTATTTTTTCTGAGATTTGTTGTTTCAACTGTAGATCCAAGCGAAGGCAATTCCGAAAGTCATAGAGATTCATGATGCCTCAATGAAAACATGTAATAATCAACAAAAAGCGTAACATCGATCCCTCCTTTTTGTTTTGTATTTCTTGTCTGATAGATTAGAATATATGTTGTCAATTGATATCAAATTCATCAATAAGAAAAGCTATTTCATTGTAGCAAAAATAAGAAGAGGAATTAGAAGAACAAAAAGGCGAAGAATAAGAACTAAATGTCAAAGTGCGACGATGTTGCTGGTGGAAAGACAGAAGACGCTAATGAGCAAGCTACAACAATCAACTTTTTCCCTGATGACATATTAATAGACATCTTTGTGAGGAGGGAAGCGAACCAAGCGGCTCATGAATTAGTCAAAATTTTGACTTAAATGAATTGAATCTTTAAATATGTCGGACATAACTGGGGGCAGAAAGGCCATACATTTAAGCTAAATAGAGTACCTCGGTGGAAATTTAGTGAAATTCCCTTAAAAATATTAAGCTGAGTGGGATATATGTCACTACAATTAGAAGTGTGCTATTAATTTTCCAGTGACAGATTATTTTTTCGCGCGTCTAGTTACATATTCAACATTAATGATGAGATTTTGGAAGCGATATATCATTTATGTCCCACACAAAAGAATGAAGAAACGAAAACAGTGCTCCTGTATAATAATTAATTTCTTGGTGGATAGATTTTTATTTATTTATTAATACCCCATACTATAGGTACATGCTAAATAGACTAGTTACTTATAAAAAAAAATTGATTAACTCAAATCAAATAATATTGTGATTGTTTTTTATAGGTTCCATATGATGTGTCTCTTGTAAGCTTTACGGTCTAGGCTCAACGATAAACTTTATGATAGTCTCATCATATTTTTCAGATAAGACGTTGAAAACGCCCTCTCAGTTTTGTGCGCCGCCTTTGGGTGAAAATATCAGATAAATATTAGCCCTCTTGCACTCTTTCTTTTAAGCCATATCTGTCAACTTACTCGAAAGTGTGAATATATTAAAATTAGATATACAAAGTTTTTCCATATATATACAGTCAAAGTATTTTTAATTTTTTAGCTTTAATTTCTGTTTTTTAAAAAATAATTAATAGTTTACCCGATTCAGGATTTGTATAGATTTTTTTTATTTGTCATATTTGTAATAATCCATTTTTTCTTGTGACTTTATAAACCTCGAATTACACCGTATACAAAATAAAAATAAACCCCATCATTTAATAATATCTTATTTTATCTTTTATGATAATTTATGGAACTGTCTGAACTCGGTACTTTTGAAAAGTTGCATAATTTTAGGTTTTATTTGAGAAATGTAAATTTAATGAGAACCCACCAGTTCTATTTGGGCCATTTCAAAGCACCATTTTGTGAATGAGCCAAACTATAACCAAAATGGGCCTAAAACTCCACCTTTGCAGATTAATGGGCCTAGTGAACAGACTTGGGTGTCCTCCCCGGCCCTGCACACTGCGCACGCCCAGCTTTATTTTATTTTATTTTTTTTAATTTAATTTAAATAAATATATCTAAATTTTGAAACTTTAAACGTGTTTAGATTGGATATGGATTGTATACGGTTTTAGTATTTAAACTACTCGTATTTTTTGTTTTTTTTTTAGAATGACATTTCTTGCATGCAATATTAACATGTATTTTTTTTTTTACTTTGGTGTACGATATTTGGATTTTTCCAAAAACGTATCGCTAATCTTTTAGTCCATACCGTTAAAACAACTTTTCTACACTCAATCCAACCCGACATTTTTGAACTTTGTTCTCGTCTCAATCAATTTTTTTCTTTATAATCCTTCCACCCTCGACTAATTAGGCGTTGGATTCATTGGGATATACCTTATCCACATCCATGGGACTACAAGATACTGCTTTATACCGTAAATTTGAATCAGCCACAAGATTCGTGCAATAATCTGACAAAGTCAACTACCGTCCACTACTTGAAGAACAATCTCGCATGATCCTTTCCCTAATTGGTAATGTCGGTGCCACACTCAAAGTCCCAGGTGGGGAAATGGCTTGAACTACAATATCCATGGACCATCCGGGTCCGGACATGGAACAACAGCACGTTAGGCTCACCGACCGATGTTCTTGAAGAAGTTGCAAATGCTATGGAGTAGCACTCGTCTAGTCATGCGATGGAAGTTTGTAATCCAACCATGTACGCGAAATCTACATGATAGTTCATCAATCTCACCGTGGTTGTTGCATCGATTGCATGGGGAAGAACATGTTATGATGGGATCCAAACTGGCATCCTGGAAGACTACCTCCAAGCAGATTCTGCTCATGCAGCTTGTGTCCTGGCGAGAACGATACCCCGCTGAACGAAGCGTTACTTAAGAAACTGTTAGTTCCTGCACTGATATCTGGTGCGGAACCCTCATTCTGCAGGTTCCAATCGAACACGCTCTTACTCAAACCCACCATTTTCTGTTGCATTATTGTTGTTTTTGTTGTTGTTGATGCAGTCGCAGTTGGATGCTCTGCAGACGACTGCGTGTTACCGCTCTGATCTGATGAAGGCGACTTGGTGTCCGGGAGACCGACAGTGGTTATGTCATGGATGCTGGACCTCCTCTTATCCTTGCCACCAGTAGCTTGCCTGATGAAGTACTTCTGAGCATGGCTAGCCACTTGTGTCGGCGTTCGGGTGGTCACGAAATTCAGTGAGATGTTCCTCCAATCCCCTTTTCCATACTTTCGAAGCCCCATGAGAAACTGCCTGCAAAACACATGCCAACCATGGCAGCAATGTAAACATGTGGGTAAAAAAAAAAGGCATAATCCCAAAGCAGATATTGATATAGCAATCGCATATCAGCAACTTGACAATTTCATAATATGAGACCCCTCGGAATCATGGATTTATTAACAGAAACTTCACTAAAATAACATACTTAGTCCAGACTCCAGTCATCATCCATTAAAATCCTTAAATACTCAGCCTAATCTATAACCGTAGCCCAATTTTCAAACCAAGACATCTTCCCTCCGACCTCAGCAAACCGGCGCATATACTGGCAAGCAGACAACTTAATTTCCATTCTAATGAACTAGTTTTTATTCATGATCCTCCCGTAACTACTGCCACATATACGGAAACAACGACTAATCTACGTTTGAGTTGTTGGTAGTCTAACCCATTTGCAAGTTTCAAGTTCAAATCTTTTCCGCTAGACCAAACCTCGTTTGCTATTTCCAACTTATGAACCTGGGAAGCTCGCAACTAATTCAGAGTTGATCATTGTTAATAATCAACTCAGCTCTACATGTAAAGAGGTTCGAGTTAGCACTTAGCCAAATCCAAACCTCTCGTCACTTAGACCGAAACTTGGGAAAGTTGACAAAACCAAGTAAAAAACAAAACAATACTAACATGTGCTCCTCCTCGGTCCAAGGAACCCCCTTCTTCCTCTCCTGGTCGGAAGGCCTCGTACCCGTCCCCCTCTTGCAACTAACTCCATAAAGCTGTCCGAAACTGACGTCGTACTCCAGAGTGAAACTCTCGCTTCCGTAACCTGGAATAGGGATCAGCCCGGCCTCTATGTCGCTCACGTCCTCGAGCAACTCCTTGTACTGCTTGATCACATCGCCGACCGTCTTCCCGGGGATCATGGCGGCCACACGGTCCCACCTATCCGGGGTGTCCTTGTCGTAGAGGGCCAGCGCGCTCTCGAACCTCTTGTTCTCCTCGGGTGTCCACGTGGCGCGCCTGCTGTCCTGGAACAGCCAGTTGGAGTTGTGGAGGTACGAGGAAGGATAGAGCAACTTCATGCCTCTGTCCATAGCCCAAAAAAGAAGCTCTTTCCTTTTCTCTCTCTCTCTCTATGGATGAGAGAAGCAAGTGGAAGAATATTTATGGCCAAGAAGAAGAGACATCAAATCAAAAGAGGGACCAACTTAATAGAATATTTTTTGAAACCTTACCATCTCTCTTTTTTAACCCTTCCAAAGAATCCAAAAAAAAAGTCATAAGCTTTCCTCTAGCTACTCACCAATTGGTAACCTGTTAATAATTTGGGTTAGTTCAAGAACACAACTTTCACTTATGCCATGGAGGGTTTGGTCGGAATCCAAGTGGGTGGAACACAAAATATAGAAAAGGCCAACTCTTTTTTTGTTTGTTTTTTTGTGGACGCTGGCAGCCAAAACGAAAGTCCATTGACAATGGGTGATAAAATTATCGAATTCACTTTATAGAAAACATTGTAGTTTTATTTTAATTTTTTTATTTGACACACCATAATTGTATCTTGTCAGAATTAAAAAAATGAATTTTCATAAAATAAATTCGTGTCTCACGTCGTTAGCCTCAATATCGTAAACCACTGAGATCTACTAATGAGTAATGAATCAAAGGCCATTGTATTATTATTCCGAAGGTTAATTTCTTTCCGAAGAAGTGTTAAATTATTATAATGGGAAAGAAGAGAGAGAGGTATGGGCCAATGGAAAGTGGGAGTTGGAAAGAACTATCTTTATTGGCCGGGCTGGGCGGTGGTGGCAGACGGTGCTCAGCTGTTCCGGTGATTTTGTACGTGATGATGTTTGGAAAACAAAATTGCGAAGAGGTATTATTTGTATAATAGAGCGAATACGTAATTTCTTTAATATTTTATTATTTTTCCTATATTCAGATATAAAAAAAAGTTAATTATTCACTTTTCTTAATTTTGATTTGTTTTTCCGATATTATTATTGACTGTGAAATTTGGATCCAATTTTTTTTAATAATTCAAACTATTTTTACCTATTTAATTGAGTGACTTTTCAAAAGTGTTAATGAGTTTTGGATGAACGTTGAATTTCAGTTAGAACCAACCTGGGGAAATACTCGGACTTGCTTCTTTTAATAAACTTTTGATTTGTAATTGCTCGTTCCAAATTGTATTAACTAATATTTTACTCAAGTGTTAAATAATTTCAACTAATATAAAAATAATAGCATTGCAACAATTACAGGTTTTAGCTCCCTAGTTCTCACAAGTCTCTAAATCAGTATTTTTGTTTTTCGAAAAAGAATGCACCCCATGGGAACAAATTTATGCACCATATTGGACGTATTCAATTTTGATTATTCACAAAATGGATATATAGCTCTCTATTATAATCTTTCCAGCAATACAATTCCAATATTTACCGAAGGCGCCATAGTCAAATAATATAGAACAGAAGCAAACGTCACTATAACAAACAAATTGTTAGGACAGTGCCGATTCATATTGTTTTCCACGAATTAAAAAGAAACTGCACTGTGTACAATAAAATACAGATAAAATGCAGCATCGAATTCCATGGTTTGAAAAATAAATTGTTTAAATCTTTTTTACACATAATAAAACTCGTATGAACATCGATCTAATATTTGAAATAAACTCTGTTTAAAATACTTATGAAGATAATAAATTAAACTTCAAAGTATATATTTTCTTCAAATTTTGAGGAACTATAACAAAGAGTAAAATAAAGTGTAATTATATTACCAGATGGCCATTGGTAACAAGAATTGTCCTCTTCTCAAACTATTGTCTAACGTTAATCACTTCATTAATGTCAACGAAGCGGACAAAATGCCGCTTAATCTAATTGGGAGTTTCTGAAAACGGACACTGTTTTCCCTACCTTCCTTGAGACCATCCGCAGCGGTTCAAACTCACGCCCCGGGCGCGCCACGTGGTGGCCCGGGATTGGGCGTGAGGAATACGTCGCGGTGCCCCGCGTGTCAGTTGGGGCGCGCCTCGCCTCGACAGTGGCGTCTCGTCCCGGACAACGTGGCCCCTTCTGATTGGGTCACGTCGCCCGGGGTAATATTATATGATTTTTTTATTTTTTTAAAAAAACAATCGGAAAAAATTAAAAAAATTCAGAAAAATTCGGAAAAAAATTCTAAAAAATTCTATGACTTTTTTTGACTTTTTTGTGCAATTAATTTTTTTTATAATTTTTTGACAATTTTATACAAATTTTTGAATCTAAATAATTAGACTTTTTGGATGAAAAAAAATGTAAGAAAATATTTGTACAATTTTGCAATATTATGTTTGATATATATATTTAATGTTTTTCATAATTTTATAAAATTAGTTTACTACAATAATCTCATTTATATTGTTTAAATTATGACATTTGAGATAAATTATGTAATTTGATATAACTTATGTAGTTTTATGTAATTTGATGTAAATTTGTATTTTTATGTAATTTGATGTAATTTTTATATCTTCATGTAATTTTTATGTTATTTGATATAAATTATGTATTTTTATGTAATTTATATGTTATTGGATAACCTAACCCTTAAACCTTAAACTCTTTAAAACCTAACCCTTAAACCCTAAACCCTTTAAAACCTAACCCTTAAACTCTTGATAACTCTGAACTATTGTTATGTAATTTGATATAAAGTTTGTATTTTAATATAATTTAATATAAATTATAGAATGTAGTATAAATTTTATGTAAATTATAAACTCTAAACTCTAACTCTTACCCTAACCATAACTCTAACCCTAACCCTAACCCTAACCTTAAACCCTAACTCATGCACTTATATATTTAAACAACATATTATATTTAATTGAAAAACATATGTAAAATAATTCGAATTTTATAAAATTTCTATTCATAAATTTTCGCACTTCGAAATAAACACAAAAAATACGCGAGTTTGATACAGTTAGCTCAATTTTAAAAAAGCTGAGCTGAGAAAAAAATTGACGTGGCGTCCAGGGCGTGGCACTGTAGCAGAGGCACCACTGTGAGCTGAAAATTAAGAAAGGGGCGCGGCTGACATGGCGCCCAGGGCGCGCACTGTAGCGGGGGTACCAATGCGGATGATCTAAGGGACAAACGAATATGATGACCTGGGCATGTGAATTGGAATCATTGGTTGAAAAATAAAAAAATAAAATAAATTGATGCCAGGCGTGCCATAAAATGAAATTACTCAAACATATATTTAATATAGTGGGTTAATTTATGGGCAATAACATATTTATTTAGCTCAATTTTAACTTATATTTTTGTCTGGTTTATCTCAATATTTGTGAAAAAAAAATTACGACAAAATTTCAGTCTGATTCAAAAGTGAATTACCGGTTTAGTCATTGTGTAAATATCAAACTGTATAAAATAAAAGGCCATGTTTTCTTCTACTCCAAGTTTTGTTTTTTAGAAGAAAATGTGTACATCAATCAATATTATATGTGTTAGAGATTGAATTGCATACCTCGGTCAATTTATTGTTATGTCTTATGGGTGTACATGGGAATTTTAAATAAAACTGTATTCTTGTAATGTTTGATCTAATTGTTGTAGTTGTTGATTTTCTTTCAAAATTAGATCGTCCTGTTTTTTTTAACTCTATTTCATAAATAAAAAATGATATAATTTTCGTCGGACTCTTTTTTATCTTGCACTTAAAACGACGAACGTAGCTTGTTCCCGAAAGATGAAGGAACTGATTTTTGGAAAAAATAAATTTGGAGGAATAATAGGTTGGTCCCCTACAAAACATAGTTTTCGTCCACTTCGACGAGGCTGGCACGCCCCTCCAATTTTTAATCAACCTTCATGTATGTGGCCAGTCTCTACTAATTAAGTCGGCAATATCAGCATCTACCACTCTGTCAAACTTCACGACCAAAAAGAAAATAAATATTTATAAAATGTTCCATAAAAACAATAAAAAAATAATCTGCGAAAAGAGAGCTCTGTAGGTAAAGTATTCCAGCTGTCTCTGATTGAGTTTGAGTATCTCAAATATTTGATAGAAATATTTGTTACTCACATTATAGTCTTTTTTATAAATAAATATTACACGTAATTATAATGTTAAAGATTAAATCTTTGACTTCCTTAAATTAAGGAAAGTTCGCTAGTCCAGATATCCGTTTACGTTGTAGTTCGTTAATTTTTTGTTTTACAACTTGTAACCAATAAAATAAAATTTTAAAATAATTAATTTATTTTACATATATGCACAATTAAAATTTACACTGACCAAAAACAGCTTAATTAACGGTGCTAACAAAAAATTGGCTCAACCAATTACATGGACATATGATATGATGAGTTATTAATCTAACTTTGAACAATGGCTGCAAAAAGTTACATAATAAGTTATAATGTTCATTAATTCTTTGAATACAAACTAATTTTGATTCAATTGTTACGCCATTCTACAAATGTATCTACAGTACACGTTTGGTCTTCCAAGTTTATCTGAAGCTTTACCCGAACCGTAATTGACTATTTATTTTTTTATTACTTGCCATCAGCATCAGCAAATGCTCTGACCTTTCAATTTGCATCAAACGGTGGATGACAGGTCAGCATCATCTGTACTATCATCCAGACCCTTTTATCCCGTCTGATGGGACTAATCGTACCTAATCTCTAGGAGTTTAGTCTTTTTCTCGAAGAAAAGATCAGGTGCTTAATTTTAATTTTACATTAATTGGGAATTTGGGACCGAGTTTAGTTCCCAAAACACTTGTCTACAACCTAATAGGGCCTGGGGTTTGACATATATATAGTACTATGGAAGCAATTCAAAAGCTATAATAAAAAAATCAAAAAGCACGTCAGGACCTTATTCGTCTCACGTTTTTGTGAAAATTTCTCCGCCTTTGATTCAAAAAATTGAAAACCCAAATAAAAAAAGAAGAAGTTGACTTCAAACTTTTTTCTTTTTAATTCTGGTCCGCAAAAAGAATTGAATCGGTTGGCCCAAACATCAATTGCTAGTTGCTACGACCAGCTCCATTGGTTCACCAGCTCAATTGCTACGACCAGCTCTATCTTAAGTTCTTATGCCAAGAGGCCCACGGGCTTCAAATTTCAAGGCCCGTTAGGTAGGTTGACCCGGCTCTAAAGAAAATCCTACTGGTTTTCTTTGTTAGGTAGTCAAAATTATAGAGATTTTTTTTATTTAAAAAAACATGATTCGTGATGGAAACTGGTAATTTGAATTATTGAATTTCGGAAGCCCTATATTTTGAATTGAAGCTGATTATGGACAATTTTTCTTGCACGCGAAGAATTTGAAGATGCTCATTTGGTGGAAACTTTTGCCTCCCACTAGTTGATATTTTTTAGTAACTTGGGCCATAATTGGAAATTTTGGCTTGGTATTCTTACTAATTATGTGCGCTCTTTATAATACTGGTGGACTAAATCATTAAAAATCCAGATAATCATGACCATTTGATGATAAGCATGTATCGTGGTTCCACAATGAATTTTTGTGTGTGTGATAGGACTCGCACAATCACCACATGCGTTGGTCAAATGATTTGAGCTCGTGAGACATACGCTATATTATTTAGGCTGATTTTCATAAAAACATTTGTGTATTTGTGATTCTTGTCGTTCATAAACTTATAGCACACAATTTTATTTTCAGTTTATTGTTCATGAATTATAAATAATTTAAATTTATATTTGAATCACCCTAAAATTATTCGAAAACTCAGACGAGTCTCATTTCTCACCGATTAATATCGTTGGTAAAATAGCCCCTTGAGATTTTTTTTTATATAAAAAACCTCTTGAGGTTTTATGATGATATATCCAATGGCCAATGTTTTGTGGGGACGCGATGTATATAAGGATATTTTTGCAAAATTGCAGTCTTTCCTCGGAATGTGTGACAATAAAGATGCACTAAAAGCAGCCCCATCAGTTTTGGCATGTCTAAATCAGCTCTTGTATATGTACACACTTTTTTTTATAGTAGTTTCAGCTATAATATTTTTACATCACGTCAATTTTATTTTTTTAAAATTATATGTAATTGTATTAAATTCGAATATAATTTTGGACAAATTTAAAAATATCAAAATTAATTCTAAACTAACAAAATAATTATTTTGTAAAATAAAAAAATAGTTATATAAATAAATCAAATTATAAATACATAGAGTTACAAATTACACAATTAATTACACAAATGAAAAAATCTAAAATAATTGCAACAATTACATAATTAACTACGATTACCAAATATTTGCCAAATATGCTCAATCAAGTCTTTTCATATAACGAGTTTCTCTATGTCAACTTGTGTGATAGCTCTCATAAAGTTTGCTAGTGATGTGATGCGTTTAGTAGAGTATGCAAATCTATCATCGATGCTACTGGTGCTAGGTCTATCGTTAAGAAATTCTTCTGATGATTGTAGGTCATATCCATCTCGTTTATCTTTCACTATCGTATTATGCAATATGATACACATCATAACCTTTTCAATGAATGTATGATACCACACAAGAGATTATTTTTTAGGGAAAATTTCACTTTAATACCTTGTGGTTTCACGGATTGACACTTATCAACCTGTGTTTCCAAAAACATTCAAAACAACCCTGAGTTTTCAAACAGACTTCACGGACAGCAGCTTCCTTGCCAGGAACCAAAACGACGTTGTTTTACGGTCGACGTGGCATCCAACTCTACGAACTTAACATGATGAATAAACAGGCGTGTCTTAATTTTTGTTTGAAAAAAAAATACCTAATTAGTTTAATATTTTTCAAAAATCTCCTATTATTTTATTAACCCTGGACCTCCGATTCTAAAAGTAGACTTTCATTATGTTAACTCGTGAGGGTGTAATTAGAATGTCATGGTATGAGTAAAATTAGACAGATATTTAATATTAGGTTATAGGCTCAATGTTGACACAAAAGATTTTCTAAAATTAGGCATTTAAAACATCCCAATATTTTTACTCTTTGTAATTTTCTTTTTTTAACATGTAAAAAGAACATTAATTGTGTTACGAGTGTAACAAAGAAAACGCAATTGCGTGGAATTTCTAATAATGATCAAAAATGTACCTGGACACTCATCATCCGACAGGAGAGAACGTACGTGGACGGTCTCAGGAAAAGCAATAGATCCAATTAACGCTGGAACTGGAATTTAGAAACTAACTTTGACTTCAATCGAGTTGGTTTTATATAAAGACACGAATCTTTAGTTTTCTTGTAAAATAAAGAAGAAAAAACACAGCACAGATTCTCGTTGTCCTTCTCCTTTTAAAACCCTCACTTCTATATCGAAACTTACTCGTATCCCCCTTCCTTTGTCTCAGGAAACCCTCGAGAGGTATGTAACATGTTTCTATTTAATTATTGAATTGGGTAGCAATCTGAATGATTAAGATTTGTCGTCTTCTGGGTTGTCTTTGTTTACTCGAACCCCTAAAAAACTACTGGATTCTTGACTTTATAATGAACAAAAGAAATTCTCCGAGTATGAATTTTTAATTTCTGATATTCATAATTCGTCGGTCCAACTAGGGGGTTAGACAACGATAGTTGAGGATATTGTACGCTTCCACGGTTCATCTTGAACCTTGTCGTGACGTTTTTTTTTGTGCGCCTATGTTTAAACTTTAAAGAGTAATGGATACCCAACACGACTGAAAAGGCTATTTTGTGCTAATTTTTGTTGATAATTATGGTACCACTTTGAAAGCTATTGATACCTACTACAACAATCCAAACTTGGTTCTATTATTTATGATCAGAGAATTGTCAATTGTAGGCAAATTTCTCGTTTTAAAAGGGCTCCATGTTCTTTGTACTCTTAGCTTTTATTTGTTACGATTTTACTCCTGGTCTTGCATTTGAATGTACCAGCTGAAAAGACAAGATTTACTCGGTAGTCTCTTGTTTTCTGTTGTTATCTTAATCTCATGTTTTCTTGATTTATAATCAATTATCTTTCGAGTTAGGTATAGAGATTCTTACAAAATAAATCAAAAAAATATTAATGAGAATCAACCCATTTAACAACTTACCGGAAAAAATGGGCTAGAGATTTCTTCTGGTGCGTCCATGTAAAGGAAGTGCAAATTTGGTATAACATTGCCATTCCATTTACAGCTGTTGTTCACTGCCATAAAAGAGTAAAAAATTGGTTGCATGGAATTAATGCCTCTTAATTTTCATAGTCAATATCGTTTTGATCCTGAACTTCTGTGTATTAAATTTTCATGGTGTCAGGAATTTTGACTTTTTCTTTCTCACTTGAGCCTCTGGAAGTACACATCATCAAGTGTTTTAGAAGCGAAAGGATCCATGGCGGACATAGACATTTATACGAAGGATGGCACGGTTGATATTAGCGGGAAGCCTGCTGATAAACGCAAGACGGGGAACTGGAAGGCTTGCAAATTTATTCTAGGTAAGGTTCTTTGGCATTGCTATAACTTAACCTACCATCTGACTCGAATATGTATTAGTCAAAGTCGGATTACCAATCGTAAACCTGATGTGTGCATCTACACAAGATTTTGATCAATGTACCACTGATTATTGAGTCGCGTAATCTGGATTCGGACCAGGCCGGGTCCAAATAAAGAGTCTAGAAATTGTTGATTCTAGAACAAGTTGCAAGTAGCGGTGAACGTATTTTCATTTGCAGGGAATGAGGGATGTGAAAGGTTGGCCTACTATGGAATGAGTACTAACCTGGTGAACTATCTGGAGACCCGTTTGAATCAGGGGAATGCTGCTGCTGCCAACAATGT
Organism: Hypericum perforatum; assembly: GCA_012979155.1. Lineage (NCBI taxonomy): Eukaryota > Viridiplantae > Streptophyta > Magnoliopsida > Malpighiales > Hypericaceae > Hypericum > Hypericum perforatum. The sequence continues at coordinate 31,705 of SOPF01028337.1, read as the reverse complement.
CACCAACTGGTCCGGGACTTGCTACATCACGCCGTTGATCGGAGCATTCCTCGCGGACTCGTACCTAGGACGATACTGGACAATTGCCAGTTTCGTGATGGTCTATATCCTTGTAAGTATACAGGCCATCTGATTTCATCTTCGACAAGTTGATCAACGGAGAGATTGATGAATGATTTTCGGTACAGGGGATGACTCTGCTGACTCTTTCAGCCGCTGTTCCGGGACTGAAGCCCAACTGCGACAATAACTCTTGTCACCCCACGAGCGGGCAGATTGCGATGTGCTTTGCATCTTTGTACCTGATCGCGCTGGGGACCGGCGGGATCAAGCCGTGTGTTTCGTCTTTCGGTGCAGACCAATTCGATGAGACTGACCCGGTTGAGAAAAAGAAGAAGAGTTCTTTCTTCAACTGGTTTTATTTCTCCATCAACATTGGCGCTCTCATTGCTTCCTCCCTTCTGGTCTACATCCAAATGCACGTCGGCTGGGACTGGGGCTTTGGGATCCCTGCCGTGGCAATGGCGATAGCAATTGCGTTCTTCTTCTCGGGGAGCAAGCTGTATCGGATTCAGAAACCCGGAGGGAGCCCCATTACGAGGATTTTCCAGGTTCTGGTTGCATCCTTCAGGAAGAATGGCGTTCAAGTCCCTGATGACAAATCGCTTCTTTACGAGACTCTGGAAAGTGAGTCTACGATCCAGGGAAGTCGCAAGCTTCAGCACACGGACAAGTTCGCGTAAGTTTCTGCATTAGAGCTCTTAGTCATTGGATAGTTACACATTGTACTGATTGTCTTCTTCAGGTTCTTTGACAAGGCTGCAGTTCAGACACAGGAAGATGATGTCAAGGGCTCTCCGAACCCATGGAGACTATGCACGGTAACTCAAGTCGAGGAATTCAAGTCCATCGTCAGGCTGCTCCCCGTGTGGGCGAGCGGGATCGTCTTCTCCACCGTGTACAGCCAAATGAGCACCATGTTTGTGTTGCAAGGCAACGTGTTGGACCCGAGCATGGGGCCAAATTTCAAGATCCCATCAGCTTCGCTCTCCATCTTCGACACCCTCAGCGTCATCTTCTGGGCGCCATTCTACGACCGCGTGATTGTCCGCCTGGCAAGAAAGATAACAGGCCGGGAGCAGGGCTTCACACAGCTCCAGCGAATGGGAATAGGCCTCGTCATATCGATATTCGCAATGCTGGCTGCAGGGATCCTGGAGGTCGTCCGCTTGGACTACGTCAGGAGGCACAACTACTACGACCACGAGACCATCCCAATGTCCATCTTCTGGCAAGTCCCTCAGTACTTCCTCATCGGATGCGCTGAAGTGTTCACGTTCATCGGCCAGCTCGAGTTCTTCTACGACCAGGCACCTGACGCAATGAGGAGCCTGTGCTCCGCACTGTCTCTCACGACGAACGCTTTGGGGAACTACCTCAGCACCCTGCTAGTTACTATTGTGACTCATGTGACAACCAGAGGCGGGAAGCCCGGGTGGATTCCAGATAACTTGAACAGGGGCCATCTAGATTACTTCTACTGGCTGCTGGCCATCCTCAGCCTCATCAACTTCTTCGTCTACCTCTGGATTGCCAAGTGGTACACCTACAAGAAGCCTGCAGATGTTACTAGCTCCTCCTAGTCCTAGTGGAGAGTGATAAGATTCCTACTAATTGATTGTTGCATTTGTTCTGTTATATTATTTCGCTTTTTGTTTTCTGTAGTTTGGTTGTTTTATGAGACTGACTTGAAAGTATTGCATCTCTTGGAGATGTCATTTGTGCTTAATCTAGACAATTGTTATTACCTTTTTTCACAAACCACTTGATATTAAAACACCAATAATAACGACCAGTTATGATTCAGTTCATCACCGATGATCTACAAAATTGATAATGGGCCCTTCATTTCGGACCGCTGCTCCGCTGAAGCTGAAATAGGCTTAAAATTTCATGGTGTGAGCTAACTCCAAAAATAAGTCCTCGGTTCAAATTGCAGGCTAAAATTCGAATGCATGAAGAAGGAATTGCTAATATTCGTCGTAGGTGAATTCGTTCCAAGTCCTTGTATACATCGCCCATCACACTATGAGAGTTGAGTCATCTGATCATAATCTAAGGGAAAAGAATCTTTAAGTATTCTGTGTTTGCCAAAAAATCACTTTAGTATATTGTGCTAAAGAACCCTTAATTCGAGTCATACCTCACCAATTTTCCATCACTTTGGTCCCAAATTACGATATTGCCCCTCTCTGAATCAGAACATAACCAAACTCAATTCAACCGGACCGAACCTATATTCAATTTAACCTAATGGGGCGTGGAAAATAAGTTATGACTCGGATTGAGCTGAAATTTTACAAGAAGCATCCTAAAAATACACACGACTTACAAAAAAAATTTCAGGAATTTTAAAGGCATAGAAGTATTTTTTTATTTTTCAAAATGCTGAAATTTTGTAAAATCACATAAAATAGAAAATACATCCAATTAAGTTGAAACTTGTCTCATGGATGTATTTTGATTCCTAAATTGATTGAAAGTTCTTAATATTTTATGGGACAAGTTTTAACTCAATTGGATGTATTTTCTATTTTATACGTTTAGCACTTTGAAAAATAAAATAAATACTTTTGTGCCTCTAAAATTCCTAAAATTTATTTCAAAAATCATGTGTATTTTTAGGATTCTTCCCAATGGGACAAGTTTCAACTTAATTGGATGTATTTTCTATTTTATATGATTTTACGAACTTTCAGCGCTTTGAAAAAAAAATTACTTCCGGGCCTTTAAAATTTCTGAAATTTTTTCCATAAGTTGTGCGTATTTTTAGGATGCTTCTTGTAAAATTTTAGCTCAATCCGAGTCATATCTTATTTTCTACGCTCCATCGGGTTAAATTGAATATGGATTCAATCCGATTGAATTTGGTTTGATTAGGTTCTGATTCAGGGAGAGGCAGTATTATAATTTTGGGACCAAAGTGATGGAAAATTGATAAGGTATAACTTGAATTAAGAGTTCTTTACTACAGGGTACTAAAGTAATTTTTTGGCAAACCACAGGGTACTTAAAGATTCTTTTCCCTAATCTAAATAAGAGACCCATCTATTTGGGTCGGCCCATTAATTGATTAAATATCGGATAACGTTCGCCAACGGTAGGTTCAGAAAACATCAAACGCCAAAGAACAACCTACATCCTTGAACATCCCCTCTCTCCGGGGAGCAAATTTATACATTTAAAAGGTAAAATGATATCTTTGAAAGCAGCTCAAACTTCTTTCCTTCCAACCCAGCAAGCATTTTTCCATGAGAAAAGGCCCGTGAATCCGAAGACTTGGAGCTTGCGGTTCTCTAGGTTGAGGAATGGGTCTCACCCGGACGGGGATATCCGGAAACAAGAGCTACTTGCTGCAATCCTTATGCTTGAAGCACAGAAAGTTCGCGTCGCCAACTATGTGGATGAAAGGGCAGCTTATCTGACCCGAACCACAGAGGAAACAACCGCCGAAATGAATGAAATCGGGGTCGCTGCAATAAAAGAACTCAACGAAAGTAGCTCCAAGGTATGTTCAAAATGCAAATCAAGAAACACCCTTTCTTTTAATAACCTGGTACATGATGACTACTTGTGTAAGTAGATGATGGAGGAGATGGAAAGTAAAATGCAAGCTTACGAAGAATCGGCGCAAAAGTACAGGAGGGAGATTCAGGAGAATGAGAAAAAGTTGGCAGACATTGAATACCAGATAGCGATGGAGCGAAATGATAAGGCCAGCTCCAAACATAGGCAGAACATTTACCTTGCTCTAATGGGACTGTTGGTCATCGTGATTTCATTCATCTCTGTGCCATCCCCCGACTAGCGAAAAGTTCCAGTCTGTGGAGCCAGTTTGGTTGGTTTGATCAATCAGTATGTCTACGAGAAAAAATTGGTGCCAGGATTGGAAGGAATGGAAAAGGAAACAATAGCGAAAGAAAAGTGAATTGCTTTTTCCTCTATGTTAATGCGAAATTATGTGGTGGGTCGCCTGCGGTATGTATTGTGAATGAATGTAGCATGAACTAATAACTCCAAGCTTTGAACTTACAGCTTAGATCTGATATATCAAGCTATTTTCTTTTGCACCATCCACTTTCATCTTGGATGACATCATGAGGCACCAAGAATCACATTGATGCTTAACTGACATATACTTTCACACGATGCCAAAGCCCATTAAGGCTAGTCTCAGTTCCGTTGTTCAGAATTATTGATGCCCAGTTTACTTAGCATCATTATTATCAGTACTTCAGGGAAAAGAAAAACAAACTCAATTGACTTGAGTGATGGTTAGATATACTGGCTCAAGCATCATTCAGCTGCAAGAGCTCAAAAGAGTAGTTCATCTCATTCAATAACTTTAAGCAGAATTAGTTGCACGACAGTACTACTTTTCTGTTGCAAACTTTGGAACTGCATAAAAAATGCTCACCTTGGTCATGCACCATTTAGAATGTAGCTTGTGGCCCAACATGATGCAAAAGTCTTGCCTTTCAATTTGTTGCAGTGAAATGAAAGTGGAATTTAGAAGGCTAAGTTTACAGTGACAAAGAGTGCAGCTGAAGATCAGTGCATATTCTGCACCCCAACTGCCTGCAGATACAACAAACATGAAAAGGAAGCTTGGGTATGAAATGAAGTCGTAGACAGGAAAGAACTTTACCTTCTCACCAGGACATCACTTTCATCTTCGAGAGCCGATTCCATGCTCCGTGTTATCTACAGATGATATTGTAAATCTGGTAATGAATTGGCCAGAGAAGTAAGGTTGAGTTCAAAACTAAAAGTTGCAACCAAGTTGTCATGGCCTAGCACCAGGGAAGAAATTAACCTTCCGTCAGCACAAGGCATTGCTTCCATCCTTTGCTGGATATCAATAACCCTATAGGTATGTATCCACATCCAAGACTTCATGGGGATCTAGCATCTTGCAATCCCACCCAAGTGACTTGTGACTGATAGAAATATCAAAGAATGTTATGTAATCATGAATAAATAAATAAACAATTGGAGATACGTAACCATATCCATAACTGAAAGCTAAGGATCATGCACGACAATGTCAAGATAGACACTTCCGATCGGAAAGATAGTGAGAGAGAGAGAGAGAGAAGCGAAAGAGAGAAGGAAGCCACCTTCGGATTTAACTTCCAGAGAACTAAGAATGCACGAAGTTGACCACAGCTCGAACAAGTATATCCCATGTTACAGTGTTTGGTAGAATTTTGTGATTCAAAGCATCATCTAAAAAAGCAATGGCATCCGAAACTCTATAGCAAGAACAAAGCCCCTTAATAGTAATATTGTAGGATATAATATCTAACTGGAACCCGTTTTTTATCATGCAAGCCCACATACTGGATGCCATTTCACAGTCTCTGACATTATAAAAACCTTCCATGAGGATGTTATATGTCACAAGATTTGGAACGCATCTGGACTCCCTCATACTTAAAAAGAGATGCACAGCACTTGAAATTTTCCCGGCAGAGCAATGGCCGTGCACCAAAATATTGTACATGGTGGCATCGGGTTCAATCCCCTTATCAATAACATGGTCCCACAATTTGAGGGCCGAGTCAATCTGATTGCCTTGACAAAGTCCACCCATCAACATGCTATAAGTGACAAGGTCAGGCTGCATTTCTTTGTCCATCATTTCCTTCACAAAGGCGTATGCCTCGCCAAATCTTTCTGCTTTGCACAGACCATTTATAAGAGTATTATACGAGACAACAGACAGTGGGCAACCCTTGGACTCCATCTCTCTGAAGAATAGAACTGATTTATCAAGCTTGAAGGCATCAACTAGTCCGTGAACCACTGGATTATAAACATGGGGTTCCAATTTCCAGCCACGTTTATCCAAATGACAAATTAGCTCAAGTGCTTCATCTAACCTACCACCTTTGCACAGTCCATCAACCATAGAAGAATATGCAAAATTATCCAGATTAGCTCCTGCATCATCGGCCTCTTTCAAAATCTTCAATGCCTTGTTCACTCGACCATTTTTACACAACCCATGAATAAAGATCACATAGGTTGTCGCATCTGCACCACCGCCCTTCTTTAGCAAAAGCTCCCAAATAGAAGTTGCCTCCTCCACATTTCCATTCTCGAGCAACCCCCTTATCATTATGTTATAACTAATAACATTACGACAATCCTCCCGCCCCATCACCACCCACAACTCAAAGCACTCCTTGCTTCTTCCAGTTCTAGCAAACCCATCAAGCATTGCATTATAAGTCACCACATCAACCACCATCTCACTTTCTATTATCTCCCTATAAACCTTCACCGCATCATCAACACGCCCAGCATCACAGAGCCCATGAATCATACTACTAAAACTGAACACATCCTTTTTCCTCTCATTCTTCTTCATCCTCTCCCACATTGCCAACCCCTCGTCAACCCTCCCGCACTTGCACAACCCATTGATCATAACGTTATAAGTCATCACGTTAGGACAAACCGACCGCGCCACAACCAACCTCTCCCATATCCTCATCGCCATCGCATACTCCCCATTCTTGAAAAACCCATCAATCAACGCATTATAACACGCGACATCCGCCACCACACCTCTCACCGACATTTCATCGAACACCTCCTGTGCACCCGCCAAGTCCCCATCCCTCACCAACCCACCGATCACCGTACTATAACTGTACCCATCAGGCTTAAACCCCGACCCCCACAACCACCCAAGAAGCTCCCTTGCCTCGTCGAACCGCTTCTGCTTGCAACAACCCTTAATCAGCACATTATACGACTGCAAATTTGGCTTCACCCCGGCCACCTCGTATCCCTTAAAGAAAGACTCCACCTTTCCCCATCGGCCACCCTCCACGAACGCGTTCAAGAGGGTGTTAAACGACCTAATCCCGGGCTTGCACCCGAAAGTCTCCTCCATAGAGTGAAACGCCTCGACCGCCTCGTCGACCATCTTATTCCTCGCGTAGGCTTTGACCAACGTGAGGGCGATGTCCTCGGAGCAGGGGCACTTCTGGGATTTCACCACTCCGACCACGCGCGCCGCCTCGGGGAAGAGCTTGGCGTCGGTGAGGCGGCGGAGGAGGTGATGGAACACGCGCGGGGAGTGGTTGTGGCCCTTTGTCTGCTCCCCGCGAGTCGCTGAGTCGAACAGGGGGAGTAGCGCCCGCGGGCGCTTCTCGGACTTGAGCCGGTCGAGGAGCTGCCTCGACGAGAGAGGTCTCCGGAGCTCAAACATAGCGGTTGCGCGGGCAGTTATAATGTCTCATTTAAATCAGCACAATCCACCCGCTTCTTGTTTCGATCGTCCGCTCTTGCATGTTTACACTTCCTCGGAGCTCCTTCAACAATGGGCCTGTCGTTTTTTATTTTGGCCCAAATCATCAGGTCCATTATTTATGTTCCAGGCCCAATAGTTCGAATTAGGAATTATGACATTTTTGAAGTTTCCGTTTCCGGTTCCCTGTGGGCCCACGACTGCGCAAATCAGTCGTCGTCTGGTAAAGGTTGCCAAGTACAGGGCCCGTGAGATCTGAGCAAATTTGGGCCCAAAGGACAATAAAATAAACAAAAGAGTTTTTTTTCTCTGTCTAGATATTCACTAAATCGGTTCATTTAGATACGAACTATGCATAATTAATGCCATAATCTAATTTATAAAATAATGTTCTTCTACAGAAACTGTAACTATATCACGGCAATTAACTTAAGGAGATTTCGAATTTAAATATCTTGAAAATAATAACATTATTCGTTGCCGAGATCAGCTATTAACTAGGATCTGACTTGGCATTAAAACTTAAAAAATAAACTATTCCATTGATCTTGGCAAGGAAAAGGGAAAGAGCTTGTTTTGTTGACTACTTACATGAGAACGTAGTCAAAAAATGCCCGCTAAAAAAAGGCAGCAACTGTTACACAAAGACGTTCCTAGAACTTGGTGATATTTGCTTTATTAATGACTTTTGCTTCCAAAGTCATCCTCAAAGCTGGATCGATGTTACCATATGTCGTATTTGTAGTTTTCAATTTTTTGCCTCCTTTAAATAAAGCTTTCCACCGAAAGGCCGAGCCACAAAATGAGAAAAATGAGAAGATCACTCTCGATCATTAGTCGCCTCGAGACAGATTATTCCGATGATTCGATTATTGCCGGAAAAAAAATGATATATTTGATGACTTCCGTTGGATGAGCCCGTCCCAATCTTCGATGAAGAACTAAAATATTATTTGAATTTAATTATTTTATTCCAAATGTTCACCACTGTTTCCCATGTAGAAATGAAGAAGGGATAGTGAGAATGTGACTTAAGATAAAATTTTACATCTTAATATTAAACATGTCACATTAAAAATGAACTACTATAGAACTCAGTCTATTCATCAAATATCATGAGACCAAATTCTGTGAAAGTGTTAATGAGCATTAATGGAAGCAAAACTTGGACACCCAATTGATTATGAGCATACACCTTTTATTTTTCCTTTTTTTTATGCCTCCATGAAGAGGTGTTATGGGTTGTTTTCCTAGCAACCTTTTGACTTTTGAGGGTAAAATTTGATCATGGCGCTTTTGTGCAAATGGAGAAAAAAGGCAGCAAAAAAGCATGATCTGGAATTCATTTAGATCGAAAGGGATGATTGGTTAAGATTCCATGTTAAAGTCTAAGAACCAAAATGCTTTACTTCATGTGAAATAATCATTACTGGATCCTGATCCCTGTCGTCCTAATGGGATTTGAGCCCTGCTAATCGTCAATTAATGTGATATTCTGCCAAACATAACTTGGAATTGGTCAAGGTACGCCCATACCGAACTTGGTGCTTAACCTCGACTGCGGCGATTCGATGTAATTGGTTTAGTCATATCCGACTCAAACTCGAATTTACCGATAGCTGAGTAAGGAGGCCTGTCTAGTGCCAGAGAAACTGGGTTGCTGGGTCCACTGACACTGCAAGGAGGACGAGCAATTTCTTCCTCCACATTTGTCTCCCTAGAATGTAATAAGCCAATATATGAAAAAAGATGGGCTGGGGCAATTCAAGTAATAAACCTTTGCTAAATAATTGTGCGCAGGCTACCGGCTAAATTCCATGTCCAGCATCGGTATAGAATCCAAACGCAACAACCAGAGCAAGAAATTCTTAGGACAGATATTCTCTCTATGTCCCCCAGCCTGTTCTGGTAAGAACAAAGATCCACTTGCAGGGTGACAAATGTGGCCATAAACAAAGAGAAGTTGTTATTAGAACATCAAGACCATATCGGTGAAGGAAATTGCAACTATGCACACCAAAAATAGCCGCAAACACGATTTCGACATCACTAAATACTTGTTAGAAGAACTTGCCACCGATTATTCGCCGGATATGAAATCAACAAAAAAAAGAGCTTCAAATTGAAAGATGCTTTTATACCATCCAACCCAAATAGAAAAATACATTACGACATTTCATGTGTGCTTAGACACGGCAAAATGCTTCAAAAATTAACCAGAAATTCAAGGAAAGAAACATTGATTTGGTTACTGCCAGTTTCAGTACAATCGGAGCACGCTCCTCGCGATGGAATGGGCGTGATTGGACTTGCCCTTCCCCCACCCGCTTCTCCGGCTGCCGCTCAACGGCGTCAAGTAGAACCGCAGCATCCCATTGTCAATGCTGCTCGGCGAGTGCTTAGCGCTCCGGTTCCTTTCCAGCACGAACTCGTCCTTCTTCTTCTTACTACTATGCCCATTAGTCTCAACATTGCTCTTCCTTCCACTGCCACCAAACGAACTGACACCGTCGAAGCCATTTGAGTTCCTCCAACTAACACTGCTGTTACTTCTCATTAGCTTCGGATTGAAAGCACCGCCTCCCATGTTTCCGTTGCTCCCGCCTCTCAGTTCCGGCCAAGACTCCGAAAAGGACCTCTCCACAACCCCATTGGATCTGCTGTACCTATCATCATCCTCATCCTTGTTAATGCTCCGACGGTGAATCAAACCCCAAATGCTCCACCCTCTGCCCCACCTCCTTGACTTCTTAGCCCCAACTTTCCTCTCCCCGTTCCCAACTATACTCCCATTTTCCATGTACCCCATCTCGAAGCTCTCCGAACAATCATCTCTCACTGAAGCTGAATCCCGCAGGTCCCGCGAATCTCTCAACTCCTTGTCCACCAACTTTACCCCCGGCAAATACTCCACAGTGGCCGCAGCTGGCAATACCTTCGAGTTGGAGACACTCTTCAACTCGTCTATCTCCGCAACTACAGCAGCTGCAGTCTTCTTAATAGAATTAGACCTGTCGAGGCTCTTCCGCCTCCTGGAGGAGGAATCCAAGTAATAATCCCTCGTCTGAGCCGACCCGCCAGGCACCAGATCGTCACCATCATCTTCCTCCACGGGAATCTGCCCATCCGACCTCATAACTGCATTACTGCTGTGACTACTACCACTATTAACAATGCCATTGATATTACTTGCAATCACATTCACCGGACCATCCTCAACCATCGTAGGCATTTTCGTAAAAGCCGAAGAGGAGAGCCTACCAGCCATCATATACCCATCCCAAGAAGCCCGGGGTTCGTCAAACGAGTACCTTGCCTGATCGTCAAAAGACATCCTCCCCACATCAAGCGAGAACCTTGGATCAGTGTCACAAGACCTCCTCCCGAATCCATAATCCGCAACCTCGGACTGCGTCTCCCTGAACTGCCTCCCAATCGGCTTCTCCACAGGCAACCTCCCACCTCCACGGCTGCTCCCTCCTCGGCCAAGCTCCTCCCTGCTCTGCTTCTTCAGCTTCTGCTTCTGTCTCCACTTCTGCAGCTTCTTGCTGAACACCGAAGCAGCGGACCAGAAACTCCCTGCAATCTCCTTCAAGTCCCTCTTCTTCCCCTGGGTGTCGAGATCTATATGGTCCTTCATTGGCTTGAGCTCCTCCTCAACCACCTCTCTTCCTCTTAAGAAGTCCTCAGGCTCTATAACTATCTGATCTCCCTCTTCTTCCTCGTCCTCCTCCACGATTTCCTCTATCGGCCTGGCGTTCGAGTTCCTTGCGGTGGCAAATACGCTAGGAACCAACTCGGGCTCCAACCTCGCGTTCTCTAAGCAATGTGTCTCTTCCTCCTCCTCCTCTTCTTCTTCCTCCTCGAAGACCGGTGGAGGGAGGCTGGAGGTGGAAATCCTAGGAAGACTCGAACTTGAAACCCTAGGGGGCTCGAAAACCTCCACAATCTCCGAAGTGGGTCCCACACGGTGGTTGTCGGAAACCTGCTGCTGCTGCTGCTTCCTCCCGTCGTCCTGTGAGAATAAGGACCAGAGCGTGCTTCCTCGGCCCCTGACGTCGCAGGACTTTCTCTGTGGCTCGAACACGCCCGAGAACCCCTCGTTCTTCGACGCGGAGAACGACTGCGTCCGCCGGAGCTCCGGGAAGAACTGGTTGTTGGGGGGCTTGGAGCTAGACGAAGCGGCGTTGCAGTTCGAGGAAGAGGGCTTGAAGATAGCCTTGAGGGCAGCAGCAGCGGTGCTGGTGGTGATCGACGGCGGCTTCCGGGCGGCGACAGAGGAGGAGTTGGAGTTGGAGTTGGGGTCGAGGACGGCGAGACGCTCGCAGAGGCATGAGGGGCAGAAGCTGGTGAAGTGCTCGTCGGGGTGGCGGTCGCAGGAGGTGGAAAGCCGGTGGGGCTGCGGCGGCTGAGGCGGAGGCTGGAGCTGAGGTGGCTCTGTCGTTGTGGTACTCATAACCGCCTCCGGTGGTGGTGAAATGCGGTTCCTTCTCCGATCATAATAGTATTTTTCGCTTCTTTCTGTGTAAGAGAAGAAGAACCCAGAGAACCCGACCCGACCCGACCAGACCCCAGAAGAACCTAGAAAAATGATGGAAACTGAAATGTGAGAGTGAGAGAGGGAAGGGAAGGGAAGGGTTTTAGCTTGTTTTGGGAGAGAAAACTGTTTGGCTTCCAACGGACAGGCGAGAGAGAGATAGTGAAGGCCACCGGAGAAAGGAAAAGGTGTATTTTTTTTCCTTTTTAATAATGACCTTAAAAATGTAAATTAATTGGTATTAGTTGTTCAAGAAAAAATCAGAATTAGTTTTCTAAAAAATAAGGCTAAATTAGATTTAGCTCTCTTAGTTTAGCATATTTGTCTCAAACTTTTTTATATTTTGTAAATTGATTAAAAAAATATTCTCATAATTTGATAAAATTGTACTCAACGCTCTTAAATCAGAATTGGAATTTTTTTCGACAAAGACTCATACGAAATGACAAAAATATATTTGATCTAAAAAACAAAAAATTATTTCCTCTTACTCCTTCTTTTAGGTAAAGACAAATATATTAAACTAGGATAGTTAACTATAATTTATTCTAAAAACAATTATAATTTTGTTCACACATATGAGATATTTAGTGTGTTTTCATGATTTCAAATTTTTTTATCTGTTCTAAGATTATTTATGCTTTTAGAAGCTCTGCTATTTATGGAATCGGTTCCGTCATTGAACATTCATTTGAGTTTTAATCCTACTCAAAGATGTGTTACATTTTTTTAAGAGATATTTTACTACTAGTTATAGTCATGTATAATTTGAATCAATTTAATAAATAGACATCATACAAGATAATTTCAACCAAAAAAATGCAACACAATAAAGAATAAAGAGATGAAAGGTGTAATGGAAAGAAAACAAATAGAAAATGTCTCTTTTTGGGTGCTGTTCTGTTCGGTTCTCTTTTTGTTTCTTTTAATCAAATTATTGAAGGGGTTTTTTAGAATTAAATTTAGTAGCCAAATTTCTTTTTAGTTTTGGTTTTTGCTGGCTAGGGGCGAGAGCTTGTGAAAAAGACTGCCCTACTCGGCCTGGCCATTGTGCTCTCTGGACAATCCTTTCACTTTATTTCGTGCATTTTCCGTCCTCTGTATTGAACCTGTACCATCCCATTTATTTCACCAGTTAAATAACAATTAAGAATCGAGTTTTTCTACAAATCCCTCATTACCAGTAACTAGTGATTGTGTTTAAGCTCATGTTCATGGTTTATTGAGTTTCGCTTGTAAATAACTAGAGCTTAATTTTCCCGCAATAGATTATGCGGCGATTGGGTGTTTTATCTTTATATTATTTGACAAGCAATGTGGACGTGTCTTTGTCATAAAAACCATCGAGGACTTGGCCTTGTCTATGTCACACATGTTTCGCCGGTACTTCATTAATACTTTGTGTTCATATCAGTAAATTCCCTTCTATTTATTTTTTTCCCGAGTGTTTTTTTTTTCTTTTTTGCTCAACTAGAAACAGGAAATTTTCACCGTGGCCTTGTAACCTAGTGGTATTGGGAGGTGTTGAGTTGGTGGAGGTTCAAGGTTCAAACCTTGGCTTAAGCATATGTTGTAATAGAATAGAATTAGAATAGAATCTCAAAAAAAAAACAGGAAATTTTCAGTTTGTTTTAATCCACGAAATCGATCATGTATTACTTTCAACTTCGTTGCAGAGGTAAATAATAGTCTTTTTCTTTTTCGCTTCGAAACTTGCAATAAAGACATGACGAAATTATACTAAATTAGAGTTGACAGTAATTCCTTATGCGAATTTTTAATTTCACTTTTGATTTTGGCTTAACTTTAATTTGTTTATTTGTCATTTCCTGACATACGAGAACTTTGGATTTTCAAAGATTCCTGTCGAAGAAAAAAGCGAAAAAGCAAATTGCCCCACCGCTGGAGAGATATTGTCATGTTTATATATTTACGCTTCCTTTATTTTTCTCTCTCTTCTCACATTTCGCTTTCCACCTTTTCTTTTTGCCCTCTCTCTATTGTCCTAACTTTTTTTTCCTGTTTGTTCCTCTTTTAAATGTTTGCCCGGCTCCCTTTTACATAAATCTAATCAACAAGCATTTCGATTCACTCAGATTAATTCATAGTTTATTTATTATAACTTAATTAAATGTTCGTTAATTATATTATTTAATGTAGCATTATTCAATATTTGTTGAATTTTTTATGTCATATTCAACTCAAGAATATATTTAGTAAAATATTGTATTGATAAATCAAAAACATCCTCAATCTATGTTTTATGGCATTTTCCCAATTGGAATTTACTTGGGTGACACCAACCCATGTCTCACCAGTGGCTGCACATATTATGTAAACTCCCTATCATTGGTAGTGAACCGACATGGACAAACATTGTCAATTCGACAGTCTCAGAAAAACACAAAATGGATGTCCACATTTTTTATCCTTATTCCATCCTATTGGCCAACGATCTACATTTTGATGTCCAGTTTTCTCTTTGTAGTTCTCTTTTGTCCGAAAGAGAAAAGGAAATGTCGAGACCTATTTTTAAAATAATATGAAAATTTCAAAACATTTAACTTTGCCTATCGAATGTGTTGTTTATATGATTATTACATATCATATGTTTGATAAACGAAAGTTTAGATATAATATAAAGATAATTATACTTTTCTTTAGCCTGCGTGCCCTTATTTGTTTTGCCTATCGAAGTCAAGGCCTTAAATATACAAATCAGGAATTACGATGACTGCTTCATAGAAAAGGAATGACGACGACGAATTCGTTTCTCTGGGAAAGGTAATTTAAAATTTCATAGGGTAGTCGCTCTCTGTACGAAATCTGCATTATATATTGTAGTTTAATCTATAAATTATTTTCAACTTTGTACATATTTGTGTACGGGTATGGTAAGACGATACATGTATGGAAAAATTTTATACACATCGTTTCAAGCGTATGGAATTATATGAATATTTTGGGAGTGAGTTTTTTTGGGTCAAGTTGGGACTTGGGACTAGGAGTTTACGACGGAAAAAACATAGAACATGGTATACTACAAAAAATACGAGTACTTAATCCAGTGCAGTTCCATCCTTTAAATTTAATGCTTTGACTCTTTTAATTGCACCACTTTATATATATAGATATAAAATTCCACGACCAATTTTCGTACCATTTAAAATATCCAGGAGTAATTTTGGGTCTTAGAGCATAATATTGAATGCACCAAATATCTTTTAAAAAGTAAAGTAACAAGTTTTACTGTATATTTTTATATAAATATAAACAATGATAAAATTAAATAGGCATATTACCATTAAATCTGTTTATTTGTAAATTTTTGCAACTCTACTACGTATTGTTTTCAAAAGTTTGTGTACTATATATTTAAATAGATTATTGTGTCGTGCTGATCTTCCTTTTGGTGCGTAAATATTCTTTATTAAAATAAAATTTCCGATATTGTCAGAAAAATTTCAAAATGTTAACTAGTAGGTCTACAAAGTGTGGATTTAAATCGTATTGATCTTTCTTTTTGGTATAGCGTACTGATCTAACTATGATCCGAAAAATCACTAAATATGAGAGGAGAAAAAGTCAAAAAACTGTTCAGATTCACAAGTTAATATGATTACTCCTAAAGGTAAAAAAAAAAAACCCTTACAAACCGACCAACGACCTTAACCTGCGGCGGTGCGCAACAGCAAGGCATTAAGGGGCGCTCGTGCCACCGTACAGAGGAATCTTATCGACGTCGCCACTCGCTACGTATTAGTTACGGGCTTTTAATTGCAAATACGGATGTAATTTACTTCTATTGCTGCACATTATGTTATTTTTTCTGCGACTCTGGTACACTTTGGGTTTGCCTAGAATATAGAGATTAAATTTCAATTCGTTATCAAGTAATTTTTTTATGCTTTTATACTAGTGGATTGTAGTATCTTATCACATGTAATGTCACAACATAAAAACTTTGTGTGCCATGTAGCATTACAAATTCAATATGCATGTGGCATCATTAATTCTATAGTGATGCCATACCATTGTCCCGTGA
This sequence comes from Hypericum perforatum, assembly GCA_012979155.1. Taxonomy (NCBI): domain Eukaryota; kingdom Viridiplantae; phylum Streptophyta; class Magnoliopsida; order Malpighiales; family Hypericaceae; genus Hypericum; species Hypericum perforatum. The sequence continues at coordinate 15,799 of SOPF01028337.1, read as the reverse complement.
TATTGAAGTTGCCAATCTCATTCGGGTTCAAATTTTAATCTGAATACAATTGATTTTTGTCTCAATTTTTTTTCCAGATAAATGAGATGACATGACATGTCATCTCATGTTAATAAAATGAAGAGTATGACATATATTAAGTATCATAATGTCTAAAAAATCTCAAATAATTTAATTTAACATATGTCATAATGTCTAAAATATCTCAAATAATTTAGGTTAAAATATGTCACTTCATTGTTTTTGTGATAATATATGTCACTTGATTGTGTCACTTTAAAAGTTAAAACCTCTTATCCCATCTTATAATTAAAATCCACGTGTAGAAAACGAAACCATGAGGTAGTCCAATGGAATTTAACTTAACAATGATTAGTCATGCAACTCAAATCTATTATGATCTACGTACGAATCGATCGAATCACACCGATGGATCTCCGTCGAGCGTGTGAGGACCAATAGGTAGGCAGTGAGTTGTGTCGGAACAGTAAAATAGGTGCAGGTCTAGTGGAATAGAGTGGTACTGATGTAGCCTATCATTTCCCACACATGCATGTGATTTCCCGAAAGCTGTATTTATTATTACCACGTGTGCCCTAACCCATCGAAGACATTTTCCGTTTCATCCTCGATTTTCTCCACTATTACTATTTTTCTTTTCCTGTAAGGTAATTACTATTCAATTTGATTCAAGAAGTATCAACCAATTAGTTAATTTTAAGGATTAAGGTAACCATTTCAGGTTCCGAATAAATTCATGATGGCACCAATACAAGTCAAATTTTTCGCACGCCTCACAAAAACATTATTCCTACCGAACAGATGTTTGTTGTGGAGCCAATACTTATATTGACATTGTCTATTATAGTTAAATCAATTTGAAATACTTACGACATTCATCTATATATATATATATATATATATATATATCAACTGACCCCCAAAAAATGTATACATATTATGAATTACCACGAACATTCACCAAAGATAAAAAGTACGTGGAAACTGAAGGGAGTGTCAACGAATGACTAATTAGAATATGTCACGTGTAAATAATTATAATAAAAATTATGTTTACCTACCTAAAGAGATTTATTGGAAATAAATACACACGCATGAGCACTTCTTAGTGGCCAACACTACGCCCACGCTCGCCGCCGGGTCACGAGATTAAACGTGTGGATCCACCCTTTTTACCCATGTCCAAGTTCCGATCACTAGAGGTAATAAATGACTCTATCCAAATATCCCCGACCTAAAACAAAATATTGAATATTATAAACCTAAAATAATCGCTGTAGTTGATGTTGGATATAAAAATATAATAATACAAAAAATCTAAAACACGTAGCAAAATACAAATGTGATTGTGCTGAAAATTTCGGGGTTCTGTGATAAGTCGATAAATGTTTTTGAATGGAGCATATTAAAGATCAAATAAAGTTTTCTATGGTTCAGAAAAAAAATATGAATAAGATAGTTACATTTAGAAAGATGCAGGATAATAATTCCCGACGTCGTTAAAGAAGCAATGTCATTTCTGGATTTTTAATAAAAGTTAAATAAGGTTGAAATTGAATCAGGAGAAATATTATTTTTACAAGCAAAAGCATAAATTTTGGGGCCTCCGTTGTCAGATGGCAAATATAATCTGGTGGGAAGGCCAGGAACATATATTACGCGGAAAATAATCTTTCATGGAAATTAATTTTTTATCTACAATGGATAAACATTTTCTTCGTTGGAATAAACAAGCAGCGCATAAAATTAAGAGATAGGAGACACGAGATAAAAATTAAAAATGACATAACACACGTCTTTAAGTTGATTTCATAAGTTTTTTGCCAAGATATTTTTCTAATTTTTGTTATTTATAATTGAAAAATGTCCGAATAGATAACATCTGAGATATATTTTTTTATACTCCGACAAAAACAACTATACATATAAAGTAAGATAACGCGAAGGAGCCTAGGGATTTGTCTCTCTTAGGTAAATAAAATTGCGTGTTTCGTTCAGATAATTCCAATACCTAAAGCTAAGATATATTGGTCACCGTAAAGTCCCATCTGCATCTAAGTGGGAATAATATAAATACTTGGGACATGAATTCTCTGAAGTGGTTTTGTGGCCCCAGTTAACATTATCCAAACAACAACACTTTCAAATGCTTTTTATAACAAAATTTCTATTTTTTGAATTATTTTTTTCAAAATATTAATGTATAGAGTTAAATATTACAAGACCGTATTCTAGATGTTGATTATTTCAGTCGATTTTTTTTATTAGCAAAAGTCGAGCTGAAAATCCCTTAAAAGTACAAGTCAATTGTTGCTTAATTTTTTTTGTGAAACTTATTTTGAGTTTTATTAATGTTTTCCACCGACTTTATCCATGATGTGTAATTGTTTTTTTTTCTTCGTATGTGTTCATAATAGTTGATTCTTGAGTCTGGTCCAACACGCTGGCCCACCAAAAAACATTGTAAATTTAGACAACTTGACCAATATAATTCTGTCTCTCTCTAATCAATCATTGTATTGCAAGCCATTGTTGTAGGAATATATTGATTCCTCCTGCTTCTCAACGTTACTCTTTTTTGATGGGTATCGAAAATTTTCTTTTTTGAGAATTATCGGTATTTATCATAGATATCGCGATCTTCAATTTTTGCGGCACATGATCTTATGTTCCATTGTCAAATATTATTTATTAATATAGTACTGATTTATATTTTATAAGTATGATTTTATTTATCAAAATGGTATGTAGAACTCATATATGGCTTTATTTTTCTTGACGGTGTGCAAGCACCCAAAACGGTAGAGTAGAACTATGAATAATAACACATCGGATTTGGAGCCAAGGCCAATAATTTTATTTTTTGGAAATAGTACTTGTTTTATGTTCCTTAGTGCAGAACTGAAGATTCGCTAGTCAGACTTGGAGTTTTGCCTCACTGCTAGCTTTAACCAGTGGCAATGAGTTTTCTTTTTCTATTTATTGATTTTGTCACCTTCTAAATATAAAGAATTTTACTGTAGTTTATCATGTTGCATTTATACGCAAAACAACAATACAATATGGACAATATTAAAATAACCTAATATTGACAACATCAAAACCTGTAGCCATGAAATAACCTAGTACCCATGCATCGGAAGGATAAATTAATCTATTTTTTTTATTAACGCAAACTAAAAACTAGATTGTCATTTGATTTAAATTCTTATTGATATCAGAATGGTCAAAACAGGAATGTGGATCTCCGATGACAAAGATAAGTGAACACTGGGAGAACTAAAACATGCGCACCCTATGTAGATTCCACAAATTTCGCCAAGTCATTATGCCAAATAATGTTGTCTTATAATTAGCGTAAACCATTATTGTCCATAATTACGCCAACCATATTGAAACAAAAGCCACACAAACCGTTCTTCGGAATTATAAAATTCTATGCGAGCTAAATATCAAATTATAGGTACGTTATAGGTTAACTAAATGGTCTTCTCTCTGGTTTGGATTATAAAAAATATATTAATGCTAACCAATATATATTTTTATAATTTTTTTTATATTTTGAAATCATATATAATCTGAATTATTGGACAAGTGGTGTAAATAAAAGGTAGGGAGAAAGTAATTTCATGATTGCAAAAGAAAAAAAATGAACCCCGAAAGGACAATCAGATCGTTGCTTTTACCCCACACTGGTGTACAGCACCAGATCTAATCAGAGTTTAGTTCCTTTTTTATTCTTCCAGCTTCAAGAATAGAAAAACTAAAAAAGTAGAGGGACACGATTATGCTCCACTTTAAACAAAGCCCACATTTTGGACCCAGCATGCTCGTGCATAACATTTTTCTTAAACTAATTTATGGATACCAACGGGCAGTTGGTGCAGTGGTGTCAGGGGCTGCACTTGGAAGGACGAACTAAGGTTCAATCCCTCGTAACGACGTTGGGAGAGGTTTCAAACCTTAACCCCGGGATCCGCCTCGAACAGGATTAGTCGGCCCAGTTAAAAGCCCGATAAACGGACTGGGTCGGATACCTGGGTATTCAAAAAAAAAACTATTTATGGATTATTTTATTTTTTGAATAAATTTAATGGTCCATCGCTCATGGGAAACTCATTCACGGTGCAATTTTCATATTTGAATATAAATATTATATGTGGTCTGTTATTATTTGCGCAGTTATATTTTATTGCAAATTGTCAATAACAAGTAAAAGTTTAGTATAATGAGTTTCATTTTAGAAGGCATGTTAAAATTGTTATATTATTAGTTACATGTATGATTAATATATTTATTACTATAAAATTTATATGTCTATTAATTTAATATCTTAGATTGAATACGTTGAATCCAATACGGTTAATAACACAATTTCTGGACAACATACAGAAAAGACAAGGCATGCCAAGTCTAGAGTTGGAGCTTAGATGCCGGGAGTCATAATAGAGTCTAAAATGGTGTGTGATTGGTTTTAATGCGGTAATTAGGCCAGACGTGAGATAGGCGTATCATTTCTGTTTCTAAACATTAAAATTCCATCTAGATATATAGGCATCATGCCCCAAGTAAAGAAATAAGGGGAGAAGCAATTTGTAATTAATTATTCAAGTGCGCAGTAGAGTGAAGGAATCCCAAGAAAGGGCAAAAAAAAGAAGAGATGGAAGATTTCGAACACATTGGCATGTTACTATAGCAAGACAAAAGTGTTTGTAGATGTAATTTTTCGGGCAAAACCTACTTGGGGATTTACAAAGTGTCCCTGGATGATGAGAGCCTCAAACTATTCAACTGACATGCTTTGAAACTTACAGTGAAAAGTTTGTTTTCAAGGCATTTACTTTTTTCGGGGAAACCATATTATTGATAACTCATATAGGTTGGAATCGAGTAGACAATGACAAATATTTTTTCTCCAATTTTTTTTTTAAATTGTATTTGCATATTCAAAGTCATACTAAAAATAATTAATTATCAGTTGATGTACTTATTTTAATATTTCGAACGCTTTTACTTTTAACGGATAAAAACACCACCAAGATATCAGAATTATGAGGATTTTGGGTCGTCCAAAGGTGAAAGAGGTTTTAGAGAAAAGGTAAAGTGGCCTTTGCTTTTCTCTTGCCGGACCTTTCTCTTTATTTGTGCTAAAGCCTTATAAAGGACGAAGAGAAGCCCATTATTTGTGCCTTGGAAAGTACCAAAACGGACCCAAAAAAGAAAATAAAATTAAAAGCATGGTCTCACAAGAAAGATCCGAGAATTCTTTTACCAATTACCATCTTCCCTTTGAATCCTTTCTGGTAGTCCCCTTTTAAAAGGAAACCCGTCCGTTGATTTCAGTGCCTGAAGGACAGTTGCTCACAACCATTTGAAATAGGCCCAAACACTAAAATTTTAGATTCGCTTATAGAAATATTAGATTTAAACTTTATAAATATAAAAAGTATCATTAAAAATCAATTATTAATAGGGTGAGACTGTTTTGGACTCGAAATACGAGAAAGGTGAGTACGGTTTTCCTGTTGGGTTTTGACTTTTGAGATTGAACATTTCACGGGCCCTGACAATGTATTGGTCGTAACCTGGGCTTATCTAGGTCTTTTGGGCCTTGACCCAAGACAGCTGCATAAGGCCTATGTATTTTATAGTTTAGGGACATCGAGAATGTTTGATTCACTCTATCTACATGTATGATTTTGTATAGATCGTGATCGAGATTTCACCTTTTTTTTTTCAAATCATAATATATCCTACATGATTTTCTCTCTCTTCCAATTTTTTTTTTCCGAAATATGCAAACATGTCACTTCATAATATAAAAACCACCGTAAAATTACTCTCCAGACAAGTCCATACGATTTATGTGTTATTAGGTAATGCTCTTGCTTGGTTGTTGGTCACTTTCCAGTGTCGAAAAACATCTCACGCAACAAGAGTTGTGAAAGATTTTGCCAACTACGACCATATTATACCAAACGACAGGTCGCCTATGCGGGAATAGGACAAAACTTGGACTCGTAGTTAATACTTAATTCCTCGAAGAAGAAATTTGTGATCGTTGATTTTTTTTTCCTTTTTTCTTTGATTAAAACCTACCACGCCCACGAGGGGTTCCCCATCCTCCTTTCCAATTTATTCTTGCCGACAATTGAGTCGAAATTGCAATTGATGACCATCTCTCTATATTTTTGACGGTTGGCATTCGTAGTATCAAATCTTATTTACCGAAACATTATGTGGATAAAAAACATTACAGTTGGTCGATTACGATATTTAATGAGATGACAACTCATTGATGTGATCGCGGACTTATTGGTGTAAAATTTACGTGGTGAAAAAATCAAATGAATCGTGTCTGTTCAATTTTGCCGTAACAAGAGCAAAGATGTCGAACCGAACACGTAAGAGGACGAACAAGTGGGGGGGCAAGGGAGTTCAAGAGCAAACTAGAACGGGAGGATGATGACGTGGCAGAATCTGACATACAACTGACTATTTAAGTATTTATAGTTGTACATGCTAGCAAGGCCCATCTACGGTGGGCCTGAGCGGTACTTGGTATTGGATATCTACGAGTCCACGGATCCGACTATTCGTAGGTTAGGTACTTCACATGTAAATTGGCAAAAACAAATTTGAATGTATTATATGCGAAACAAAAAAATAGGACCTCACAATGTCAGTGTTCGAAGATGGAAAGCAACGGTTGTGAGAAAATCTCATTGGAAAACTAACCTAAATCCCAATGCCTTGTATTACATTGACTAACTGTAATAGTTTATGCAAGAAAACTGACCCTTATTTCATGGATCATTTTTGTTAAAAGTAAATTTTATTAGAAACTGCCACAGAATATACAACTTAATTTATGGATCATTTGTTGACTTCTTTTCTCTTTTCTTGTGATTAACATTTGGGATAATTGTCCTCAAACCTCTCGGATTTGAGGAAATTCGTGTTTCAGTCCCTCTATTTCTTTTATTATCATTCAATACTTCAAGTTTGTGTAAAGTGTATATTTTAACCCCTCTCGCCGGAATCCGCCTATTTCTCCTGCAATTTTGGACCTTAGATTATCAAAATACCCTTTATTAAAAAAAACAAATTGAAACCCATTTTAACCGTGTTCTCCGACGCCCACTCCTCCTCCTTCCTAAACAGGAGTTTAAACTCCCTACGCGACCTCAAGAGTGCATCCATAAATCCGTCGGGAACAAAATTGCCCAGACCCTTCCCGACCAAGTAGACTAAATCGGATGACATGGCATATTTCCATCTTCTCCTCCTCCATCCGTTCTCCCTCCTCTCTTCTTCTCGTCTATTTCCTTTCATTCCCTCCCATCTATCCTCTGTTCTCGCTTTTCATCAATTTTCCTTATGGAGTTAAGCATATTATAGCACTTGTACTTCCTAGCTCTTGAACCGAGAAATAATACATGAAGTAGAAGCTTTTACACCTAGAAGCCAAACTGTCCAAACACACACATGAACCCAGAAGCTTTCAACCCAGATCTTCCAAATCGTTAACTTTTTTGAAAAATCTGCCAGATGCTTTCAATCTAGGAGCTTTTAACCAAAACCCAGAAGGCCCTCGCGGAGAAGACGACCGGAGAAGGCTCCCAACGACGTCGGGGAACGTCGCACTAAAGAGACTTTTGCTCGCGATAATTTCAACTGAACCATCAATTGCTCCATTTCGCATTGCACTTGTAAAAAATTAGGAACAGTTAATTAGTGAGCTGGTTGTCCATGGAGGAGGTTCTTAATCGTAGGGCCGGCTTCGTTCCAGTCGAAGGAGGTGCCTAATCTTGGATTTTGGAAAACAGAATGATCTTGAAAGAGGAAGAAGATGGGGAGAAAAGGAAATTTTGGGAAGGAGGAGGAGTGGGCGCAAGAGAACACGGTTAAAATGGGTTTTAATTTGTTTTTTTTAAGAAAATGGTATTTTGATAATCTCAGGTGCAAAATCGCCGGAGAAATCGTCAGATTCTGGCGAGAGGGATTAAAATATACACTTTTCACCAACTTGAAGGGTTGAATGATAATTAAAAAATAGAGGGGCTGAAACACGAATTTCCTCAAATCCGAGGGACTTGAGGGCAATTATCCCTTAAAATTTTGGTATAGTTCAAAACTTAAATAGTTTTCTCCACGATAATTTCTATTCATAAAATTTAAATATGATATTTATTATTCAAATAAATCTAAATCATTTACAATTTCGACCAACTCTTGTTTCCGACGTGACTCTTTTTCTTCTTCTCGCTAATTGTGATGCGAATATTAGAAGTCTTCTCAATTGCAAAAATTCTTATGTAATAGTAAATAACGAGTCAAGATCTTTCATCAAAATCTGATATTTCATCAAAATCTAATCCAAAAAGATTTAGAATTTCATAATTTTTATTCGAGTTTCATCGTATCGTTGACGAGTTTTCTACAATCAAATCGCCTCCCCGAATTCTTACCTCCCCGAATTCTTGCCTCCCCGAATTCTCCATCCAACACTCACTGGACGCGGAAGAGGTTGTTCGTGATGACGACCATTTGCTACCCGCAATGGAGCTTCACCTAAATGGGAACTGGATAAACCGGTAGCCGGTAAAATCCAGGTGGATGGGGGTTGGTGGGCACACCTGGGAAGGGTGCGGTAGGTGACTGTAGTGGGAACGAGCAAGCGATCATACGCGATGCCACGTCGGAGTTCTATTTCAAAAGTCTATGTTCAATAGTCATACCGCCAACAACGCTTGACGCGACTTCTTCCAAATATTTCACCGCAAAAAAATAATAAAATTCTTCTAATTATATTTTTGATGAATCCTTGGTCATTAATTTCTATTGATATATTATCTTAGAGATTCATTACAATTCTGAACATATTTTTATAAATAATTTTTTTACAGTAATCAGAATTCAAACCTGTCCATTTTCCTCCCCACCTCAAAATTCCTTTATAGCATTAGAATATATTTGTTACTTAATAAAAAAAATAACTCATAAAAATTGTCAAAACGTTTTTATTTTTAGTTAGTCAGAGTAAGTAACTCCCTTTTTGCGGACATCCTTTTCAATTGACCTTATGTACGTGCGTTTCAAATTAAAAGTGTCTCTCTCCTACTAAGAAAGATGTGTGCTCTCTCTCTCTCTCTCTCTCTCTCTCTCTCTCTCTCTCAACGTATGATAATATATTAATTATTTGCATATTTGGAAGTTGGTTGCCGATCACGAGCAATAACTAATGGTCAATAATAACATAAATCTGCTAAGATTCCCAAGATTAGTTATCAAGTGGTACTTGAACAATACTGCGTTTATCTTAACCATTATCCGGAGTCGGACAAAAAAAAGTTTGCCATCTGATTACTTGTGTGGGCTGAAGATACTGGTCAATCAAGTTACGCTCTAGGTGAAATCCATCAACTCCCAAAAAAAAAATAATACTCGTAATGCTTTCACCAAAATGTGAATCACACCAGGATAGAATTATGTTAATATGCATTGAACTAATTTAATCAAAATATAGTGAGTTCTAATCATCGAGATAAAAAAAGTTATTATCAACTAAGCGGTTGCTTGTGGGTACAACTATAAAAAATAAGTTATTTGTTTTGTGAAAATGTGTATTCAATATTGATGATCTTGACCACCGGTCTGATAAAAACGGTGTCAATCTTTATGCATGAGGTGGGAAGATCGAATCTCATGACCGTTCAGATCCGAAATTGTAGAAACAATTTACCTACAATTTTAAAAAAAAATATTGATGACCTTGAGACACGAAACTCCCAGTTATATCATATTGTTTTTATCATCTATGAAGCTAGAACTTAAAAATATTGAATAATATAACAATTAATAATTCTGTAGTCATGAAAAAATTAAGCGACTAAAATGGCAGTTGAAGTAGGACCGATTATTCTGGATTTCCCTCCCTTCCTCTTCTCTCACCAACCCCCGAGACGAGAGGCACACTCAGAAGTTACCTCTCACAAATAAATAAATAAATAAATAAATAAATAAAAAGTCCTCTCCTACTACGACTCTTCCCTTATAAGGAGTCGTCACTTGCCACGTTACCACCCTCCTTCACCGCTTCTTTAAACTTCACACACTTTGGCTCCTTCCGCTCTTCTTCAGGAGGAGGGAAAACGCTTCCCCACATTTAACGCAGTTCCGGATTATTCGGTTCAGTGAGTGTTCGAATATTCGTTATATCGACTAACTCCTGATCAATGGCGTCTAAATCTCTCCTCCTACGGTCCTCCCCGTCGTCCACCACCACGCCTTGTTTCCGGGAGGCGAGGAGAACCACCACCACCCATCTGAGAGCTGGGCCGAGGAGGGCCCCGACGGTTACGGCTTCGGTCGGGTGGAGGAGGAAGGGAGGGGTGGGACCGGTGGCGGTGAGGTGTACGGCGGAGGGGATAGACAGGGGGATGTTCGTGCCTCAGCACCGGGAGGAGGGTAAAACGGTCATTGCGAATGTGCCGGAGAGGGTCAAGGTGGTGATGTTGACTGCTTGCGTCATGTGCCTTTGTAATGCCGACCGGGTTGTCATGTCCGTGGCTATCGTCCCCCTCGCCGCCAAGTATGGTTGGTCCAGCTCTTTCTTGGGCATTGTCCAGGTAATAAATTAATTACTTTAATTATTATTACGGTGTCGTTTGGTAACTAAGTTATGAAAAATAATCTTGTTGATAGAACTATTATAACAGATTTGGTATTAAACTCTTTTCTATGATAGAATATTTTATCATAATTTTATGAATGATATCATCTAATTTTTTTATGTTGAAACGAGTCCACGAAATTTTCCTATCATAAATGATACAATAAATTATTTATTGTCCAAAATAATACATACGCATTTTATATGTGTACGACCAAATCCACCACTATATTGAATTAAAACCCTGTAATTTTGTAACTTTGCCTAATTCAGATTGGGATTAGTCAACACTAAGTATCATATTCAGAGTTAATTATTCTAAAATTATTTTTAGGATACATATTCTTGGCCCGCACCACTATGTCATTATTAAACATTTATTGTTTCTTTTCCAAATTAAGAAATGATAAAGTTTTGGAAACGTCCGGTCTCTATGTTCCGACCATTTAATTAACGACTCTTCTGTTGCATCCGTTGGTCGTTCCTTGTTTGGTGTTAGTGGCTTAATTAATTGTGTACTAAAGCTAATAGGGACAATTTACCAGAAAAGGTGAATTATGTTAATGAGGATTCATTTAAGAGCTAGTGGTAAATTCTCGTGTTTTTTTAAAGATCAGCAACTTATTGTCCGACCACGGAAATATATTATTGTTAACCTAGAATTTTTAGTCAAAATATTAATTACTCGCCACTATAAAAAATTTGCATTATGTGTCGGGTGAGTAGGAGAAATTAATTTTAAGCGTGATTTTGTTAGTCGCAGCAACGCTAACAAAACCAGTGACCACAGGCACAAAACGATCATTAGTCAATTTTAAAAATCTTTGTGTTCGCATTTTGCAAACAGACAAAACTATGTGAATTCACTTCCAAAATAAAAAATCAGACTTTTCATTTTTTATAAATAAATTTTAACACGACAAATCTTTGAAACTTCAAGGTAATTAAAACTTATTGTGCGAGCCTTTCGGCCTAGAATTTTCATAATATATATGCCCATGGGACCACCATGTTGAAGCGTTTCTTCGTTGAAACAGTTTTGTATGATTTGCATTATGATTTATTCGTTTGTAAGTTTGATGGAGTAAAAAAAGAGCATGTTTTGAAACTCCGTACAAAGATGTTTATGTGTTTGTTCATTCTGTTCAAGTTAAATATTTGGCCCAATACAATTTTCATATTTGAAAAACAACACTATGGAGAAAAATATATGTATCTTTTGGTGAATAAATAAGAATTGACCAACAAAGCTCTAAAAACTAATTATGCTATTTAGGATAAATATATGATTGTCTATTCGGAACGGATTTGCCGTGTGTACGTGATCCGGCGTGCACAACTAATCTTGACCGTCTATCTAGGAGAAAAATTTGGACCGTCGAATTTATTTTGTGCACGCGATCTGACAATCACGGATTGCGTGCACACGTACACACGGCAGAGACGTGTGTATCTAACTTTTTTATTGTCTATGGCTTACTTGTCCGGAGGGTGGTGTAGCCGTGTAGGTGTTACTTAGCACACATAGCTTCTTGGTGGGGCCTTTATGCGTCTAATGGTAATGGCGCTCTTGATAGTTCCACTTACCAACTTTCAATTCCGATTCGTTGCACTGGGACCGTTTGTTTTTTCCTCTTACTGTGAAGAAGATGTACAAGTGACAGCTAAGCTGGGTGGACCAGCCAAACAGTTCCCAACTACTTCACTTATGCCTGCGTCTAATTTTAGCGTCCGCGGAAGGAAGCTACGCAGTAACATGCAAAGTACAACGTGCCTTTTATACCTAGTTTGGTTGCTCATGATCGTGATTAATATCGGCAAGTTGGCTAGCTGCGAAAAGATTTTTCTAATATTTCGAAATGGAAGTGGTGGACCAATAACCTCGTCTTTTTAGTCCAAGAGTTGGCTAGTGGTTGTCTTATCTTGCCAAAATTTGGACGAATTTTAACAGGTCCTAAAATAAAATCTATTTATAAATAAACACACGAATACTAACGATCTTTCACGTGTTAATATTATTAGTTGGGATTACATTTTTTGGTCACCGGATTATGAGGTGTGATAATTTATAAAATCCCAACTTTTTCCGTGTGTTGCTTTGGACAGTCATCGTTCCTGTGGGGATACATCTTTTCATCGGTGATCGGAGGAGCCCTGGTGGACAAGTACGGAGGGAAGAGGGTATTAGCATGGGGTGTGTTCTTTTGGTCATTGGCCACGCTCCTCACTCCCTGGGCTGCCAACCACTCTACCGTCGCCCTACTCGCCGTTCGGGCCTTTTTCGGGCTTGCCGAGGGCGTTGCTCTGCCTTCCATGACCACCCTCTTATCAAGGTATTGTTCGCTCAAACTATATCAGCACATAGAATCCGCGGCCCGTTGATGTTGCTGATGTATTAATGTCGTTGTTTACTTGACTCGAATCGTGACAGGTGGTTTCCTACCGATGAAAGAGCAAGTGCAGTTGGAGTGTCGATGGGGGGATTTCATCTCGGCAACGTCGCAGGCCTGCTGCTGACCCCGATCATGTTGTCGACTATTGGGATCTCTGGTCCTTTTATTCTGTTCTCTGCTTTGGGTATGCTGTGGCTAACTTGGTGGACACGAGGAGTCACCAGTGATCCGCGGTTTAGCCCTTACATCAGCAAATCCGAGCTGCGGTTGATACAGGCTGGTAAAGAGAATTCTCCGCAAAGCAATGGCGACCTCCCGCTGCGTCTCCTGTTATCAAAACCAGCAAGCTGGGCGATTATCGTGGCTAATGTAACCAACAACTGGGTAAGTTGTGGCAAAATCATCAATAAGTGGCCCATGTTACAGCTAAATGACTTAAATGCTAATGTTGTTGTGTTTCAAATGACAGGGGTACTTTGTTCTTCTCTCGTGGATGCCTGTTTATTTCAAGACGGTAAGTTATACTGCTCCTCTGTTCTTAATTTGAAGCTGGTCAAATTCTTTGTTTTTGCTCATCATTTCCGATACCACTGCAGGTGTTCAACGTGAACTTGAAGCAAGCTGCGTGGTTTAGTGCTGTTCCATGGGGAACAATGGCGATATGCGGGTACTTAGCAGGTAGAATATCAGATCGCCTGATCCAGGCGGGCTTTTCCATTACAACTGTACGAAAGCTCATGCAGGTTAGCTTTTCCAACCTCGGCATCATCAAATACACTTGCATTGTCCGCTAATTATCAGACCGGGCTAAATTAATATGAAATAAATTCTAGCAATGCATTACCTGATCTTGCAACTGTTTGCATCTAGTCGATTGGATTCATCGGGCCTGGGATTTCGCTGCTACTCTTGAACTTGGCCAAAACACCAGCAGCCGCGGCTGCATACATCACAATGGCACTAAGCCTGAGCTCCTTCAGCCAAGCTGGTTTTCTTCTCAATATGCAAGTAAGTTCCACTCTTCCCAAATGTTTTTTTTTTAACTCAAATCAAACCAATTAGCCCTCACCAACGGCTTATTATCAGGATATAGCACCACAAAACGCAGGATTCCTCCATGGAATAGCCAACTCTGCAGGAACACTAGCTGCTATAATCAGCACAATCGGAACCGGCTATTTCGTCCAGTGGCTCGGCTCGTTCCAGGCCTTCCTCACCGTCACTGCGTGCCTCTACTTCGCATCGACAATCTTCTGGAACATCTACGCAACCGGGGAACGCATTTTTTGAGACTTCATTTCTGAGGCATCTACACACCAATTTGATAGAGACAAGAACACAAGTGAGCGTGCATTGTGGATCACATCAATTCGTTCGTTCTTTGTATTCAAAAATGTAAATACGGTTATCGAGTGGCGTGTTTAATAGTAGATCATAGAGTAGATATCTGTTGTGCACCACTAAACACGTGGATCAGTTCAAACACTAATATCATTTGTTGCATTAAAATTCCATAAGCAGATTTACATAGAGAACAAGATAAACCCTAGCTTCTAAACCCTAACAATACAAGTTCCGAAAATCCGATCCAATCCGATCTAGAACTCCTGAGACTGAGAAACGGAGTTGTTGCCTTTCGCGGTGGCCTTGGACTTGGGAGGCAAGAGAGAGGCGTTGATGTTAGGCAAAACGCCGCCATTGGAGATGGTAACGGATCCCAACAGCTTGCTGAACTCCTCGTCGTTCCTAACCGCCAGCTGGATGTGCCTCGGCACGATCCTTGTCTTCTTGTTGTCCCTTGCAGCGTTCCCGGCCAGCTCCAACACCTCGGCGGCGAGGTACTCGAGGACAGCAGAGAGGTAGACGGGGGATCCGGATCCAATGCGCTGGGCGTAGCGGCCTTTCTTGAGGTAGCGAGCGATGCGGCCGACGGGGAACTGGAGGCCGGCCTTGGACGACTTGGTCACCGACTTTGTCGACTTCGGCTTGCCTCTTCCTCCCTTGGTCTTGGCGTTCACTCCTTCTCCGGCTTCGGCCATTTCGATGTTTTGGATGAAAAGCGGTTATTTTTTTCTTCTTCGTTTTCTTGCTTTCGGTTTTTGAGCGGAGATGTGATGTGGAAGGAAGAGCGGGGAAGGAGGTGTTTATATAGGGACGGGAAGGGGGTGTGGTGATTGGTCGGGTGGGGGTCACGCGGATTGCCAGCGTGGCGGGGGTTTATGTTTTTGAGCGGGAGGTTCAGATTTTCGTTTAGCTGCATTTATTGGTTAGTTTTAGGATCACGCGGATCGATGACGTGGATATGAAACCGGCAATTTTGCGCCGGTTACTCTGGGAGATGGGCCAAACTGAGAGTTCTAATCCAAGAAGCCCGATTAGAAGTTCGGTCTGTTTACCTCGAGCCACGGAGTGTGGATGTTGCTAGGTGTTACTTTTGTGTCGGTGATGACATTGCTTAGATTTTTTTAAAAATTTTAAAATAACCAAAAAATTGATCAATGAATTACTCAATCTATATCTTCATATATCTTAATCAATGATCTAATACAACTCAATTCAACTTTAATTATAATTCGAAAAAGTTATAATAGCAACATTAAGTTTATAAAAATTAGAATGCATAATCATGAAAAAAATCACAAATGAATACGTGAAATGATAATAATAGATCACAAATATAAAAGAAGCAAAATTTAGATTGTGCATCAAA
>SOPF01028334.1:12183-46076 GCA_012979155.1 Hypericum perforatum | reverse complement strand
GAGTTTGTCAAAATAGGGAAGGCGGCTAATTTATGTCGTGTGGTTAGGCAGAAGAAGCTTAGACGATTCCCTAATGTACAAGGTCGTCATTTTTGGGAATATCAAAGTCGAGTACAAGAACATCATTTATATTAAAGTTGAGTAGGTAGCTGTTGAAAGCTATTAAACGTGGATTATTAGCGTGACAGAGAAAAACTTTGAAACGTCACCTAAAAATTAAAATGGTGACAACTAGCAGCCTAGTAGGAGGAGGTGACTCATGCAATTATTAACTTTAACCTGCCGGACCATTTTTGCAATTATTACCGAGGGCACGAATAAGAACGGACCAAGTGCCGAATTGGTACAAGGATATCTTATTAATCACGACCATGTGATTTTCGTCTGTGTCGATTCAGTTTAACTTAGGCTACCTTAACAACACGTCTAACTTCACACAATAAACAATTAATGTTTTTTCTCATCCATACCCATTCCAACTCTCACACACACACACACACACACACACACACACACACACACATATCTATTTTACCAACATCAATAACCTAAGTCAAATAATAAACTATTTATTTCTATCTCATTAACTTACTATCAACTATTATTATTTTACATTAAAATTATATTATACAAAAGTAAAAATTACTAATACGATAATCAAAAATTACAAACATGGAAATAAACTAAAAAAAGAAACTACAAAAATTGAAAAATACAAATACGAAAATTTCATAGCAGATAATCAAAATTTCATACAGAAAAAAAAATCATACAAATATGAATACAAAATTTGAATTAGGATCATTTGAACCATAGTAAAAAAATATAACTACAAAAATTTAAAAGAAGAGATTAAATAGTAAAAAAAGAAAGAATTGTAAGTGTGAAAAAATGTTAACACTAAACTCTATTATAAAAATATTTCATATCATAATTTTCATATTTTTTTATAGGCTCACAAGTCACAACCGGCGCGCTGCCTGTGACCTCAGTTTCCACTTTCCACCTCATTCTTTTTTTTTAATTTAATGATATAAAAAACCAATGACCTCCTGTATGGACGGCTGATGGTCCTGGTCTTAGTGGGTGTTTGGTTTGGCTGTTAGAGATTAGTGGTTGGCTGATAGATATCTATTAGCCAATTTTTAGGTGTTTGGTGAATTAAAAAAAATTGGCTGTTAGAACCTAACAACCAATTTTTCCAACAGCTAGAATTTATAGCTGTTACATTTAGCTGATGGCTGTTACAATATCAAATTACTAAGGGTCTGTTTAGTACGGCTGATGAAATTTAGCTGTTAGCTGTTGGCGGTCAGCTGATCAGCTGTTGGCTGATAGTACCCAGCTGATAGCTGATACCCGATTTTTGCAAAAGTGTTTGGTAAATTAGCATTGGTTGTTGCTGTTGAGTTGTAAAATTACTTTTAAATATAATTGACTAATAAACATTATTCTTTAATATTTAATATAATACATATTATTTATCTTTATACTTTCGCCAATTAAAAAAGTGTCTCTCTTAATTTAATATTTAATATAATACATATTATTTATCTTTATAGTCCCACCAATTAAAAAAATATCTCTTAATTTAATATTTAATATAGTAATATTTAGTATTTATTTCTATGTTTTCGCCAATAAAAAAGTGTCACTCTTAATTTAATATTTAATATTTAATATAGTAATATTTATTATTTATTTCTATTTTTTTGCCAATTAAAAAAGTGTCTCTCTTAATTTAATATTTAATTAGAAATTATCTAAATTAAGAGCTATTTAATAATTTGATATTGTAACAGCCATCAGTTATCTATATCAGCTATAAATTCTAGCTGTTAGAAAAATTGGCGTTTGGATTCCAACAGCTGATTTTTTTTAATTCACCAAACTAAAAAGTTGGCTGATAGATATCTAACAGCCAACCACTGATCCCTAACAGCCAAACCAAACACCCACTAAATAGCCATTGATCAAATAATTTCTAATTCGATATTAAATTAACAGGGACACTTTTTTTAATTGGCAAAAATATAGAGATAAATATTAAATATTACTATATTAAATATTAAGTTAAGAGGGACACTTTATTTTATTTGCCAAAACATAGAAATAAATACTAAATATTATTATATTAAATTATAAGAGACACTCTTTTAATTGGCAGGAGAATAAAGATAAATAATATGTACTATATTAAATATTTTTATTTAAGAGAGACACTTTTTAATTGACGAAAATATAAAGATAAATAATATATATTATATTAAATATTAAAGAATGATGTTTATTAGTCAATTACCCTTATAAGTAATTTTACAACTCAACAGCAACAGCCAATGCTAATTTACCAAACACTTTTGCAAAAATCGGATATCAGCTATCAGCCGAGTATTATCAGCCAACAGTTGATCAGCTAACAGCCAACAGCTAACAGCTAAATTTCATCAGCTGTACCAAACAGACCCTTATACACCCAATTCACGAGTATAGCCGCATGAAAGACAATGCCTTCTGAGCAATTAATCAGCAACTACTGAGAGCATATAGGTTTCTTATCTCTATATTATTGCAGTATCCTATTTAAAGTTGAATACATACAAAATATGTTATAACTGAAAATTTTTGAATTAAATATTCTGTTAACTGGTCAAATTTAACTAAAAGTTTAATCCAAAATGAAAATCTTTTTTTTTTGAAAAAAATAATGTACATATGCACGTAATGCAACTCTTCAAATAGACCAGGATAACCGCATCAAAGATGCCTTCTTGGTTATTCATCAGCAAACAATTTGAGGGAGAGATGTTTCTTTTGTGATAAGAGTTGATCCATCTTTTATCATTGACCAAAAAATTTACTTTATTTATAATTTTGTTCATAAAATTAAAATCAAGTAACATAAAATAAATTCAGTAGAGAAAATGCAGGTTGCACTAAAATTTGATAGATTCCTAAATCAGATCAACCTCTTGCGATTGCTTTCAAAGTTTAAATGAAATAGTTTGGTTTAAAGTCAATCCTGCGTAATGGTAGATTATCCAATCCAGAAATTTCAATTTAAAAAAAAAGTCAAAAATTTGACCGTCGGCGAATCTTGAAAATGATGTGCTTATTATCACCAACAAGAAACATATTATTAGTAAGTTGCCCTCTAAAATGATTACTAGTAGATCCTTTAATCCTTTAGGGGAAGAATATTATTATTTTGGAGTTGAGAATTTGGAAATACATCACTGTTAAATAAACATTAATTTTTTTATTACCTTATAAAAATAAGAAAAATTCATTCAACACAACAATAGTATTGAGCACAAATAAAATATCACCAGCTGCTTAAGCCCAGAAAGAGCCTCCTCGGAGAAGCAGCAGAACTATTAACCTCCACGAAACATGGAGCGAACTGTACCGCAAAATTCGGGTAAGCCATAATGGCACTTATTGTAAACAGTCACACGGACCACATTTAATGTCCAATCGGCACCGTAGCAAATTGACTATCTCGGTTGGCAAGTCAACCACGGTGGAGTGGTTGGATCGAAACATATTTATTTCGATAATTAATAGCACCGCCGGACTTGAACCGACCAGAGACCATGTCGGTCGGCGATTTGGTGATTATTGTAGGACAATATTCACAAGGTTACAGCTGTGGCTGGAGAACTCAGACAGCACCAGACGAATTGCCAGTGGCTGCACAGAACATTGTTGTTGAGATGGAAACAATGCACTGGAATGGAACTTAAAATAACACGGTGCTTTTGTCTTCAACCGCCTGGGAGTTTGCTGTCACTTGTGGATAAGCATGAACAGAAGAAATGCCGTAGTCGCAGATGTCCAAAACAAGGACCTCGACCAAGAAAAACCATTGTAGGGGTTTTCCTAAGCAAGTTTTAAATTCAAACATTTGTAAATGGAACATACATTGTTGTCCATTCTACGATATCAGAACAGAAAAACCATGACCCTTGCAGAAGTGTCTCTGCTGCTGTTATGTATTCATGGGGCAGGAGAACAATAACAATGAATTCGACGAATGGCGAATCTCGCTAACGAATCATCGTATCATTGTTACAGACGAACACCGGAATCAATCTGGAAAAATGGAAAGTGACATTCTTCTATTGCCATTATGATTACACAGACAACAGCTGAGCCTTTTTAACATCGGACTAATCCTAACTTCGAACCAACACCAAGAACCACCTTTTAGAAGCAGTAGTACAATACAAAGACAGTAACAGCACTAACAAATACAATTGATCAAGGAGGGGAGTACTACTAGTAGTACACTAGAAGGCACATTCGATTCCATCTAGCTTCGATCCCAATAGGGGAGTCAATCCAATCCTATTCAATCCAATTCAAATTCCAATTCAATTGAGGAGGGTAACAGGGTACTTATCTATACAGTCCTCCCATGGACTGGACTGCGAGGCGCGGACGTTCCTCAATGCCTCCCAGACCGCGCTATTACACTTGAACCCGCTCCCAAACGCAATCTGCCACACCCGGTGCCCTCTTCGCATCCTCCCCTTGGCCTCGATGTAGGCCAGCTCGTACCAGATCGAGCTGGACGAGGTGTTCCCGAACCTGTGAAGCGTCATCCGGGAGGCCTCAACGTGGACAGGCGAGAGCTGGAGATTCTTCTCGAGCTCGTCAATCACCGCCCGTCCGCCAGCGTGGATGCAGAAATGGTCGAATGCCAGCTTGAAATCCGGGATGTAAGGCTTCACCTTCCGGTCGAAAAGCTTCTTAAGGACCAGCGTCGCGAAGAAGAGCAACTGCTCGCTGATGGGAAGCACAAGCGGGCCTAATGTCGTGATGTTGGTCTTGAGCGCGTCACCAGCAATCGCCATGAGGTCTTTCGAGAGTGAAACCCCGGTTTTGCCCTTGTCGTCCTGCTCCTGGTAGACACAACGAAAGGCCTTGTCGTCCGCCCCGCGGTGGGTCCGGACGACATGAACAAGCCGGTACTTGGCGCGCCGCCGGTCACGGCGCTTGTTGGAGAGCAGCACCGCGGAGCCGCCGACTCGGAATAGGCAGTTAGGGATCAGCATCGACTTCTTGTTCCCGAAGTACCAGTTCTGCGTGATATTCTCCGTGCTGACCACGACGGCGTACGTGTTCCGGTGGACCTGGAGCATGTCCCGGGCGAGGTCGACGGCGATGACGCCGGCGCTACACCCCATCCCGCCGAGGTTGAAGCTCCGGATGTTCCCCCTCAACCGGTACTTGTTCACGATCATCGCCGACAACGACGGCGTCGGATTAAACAGGCTACAGTTAACGACGAGGATCCCGATGTCCTTAGGGTTCAGGCCGGTGGTCTTAAATAGGTTATCGAGGGCGCCGAACATGACCTGCTCCGCCTCGACCCTGGCGGCGGCCATCGACGGCACCGGCGGGATCGAGTGCATGGCCTCCGGAACATACGTCTCCTCTCCAAGCCCGCTCCTCTCCAAGATCTTCCTCTGGAAATCAAGCGACGACTCGTCGAAATCTCCGGTGAGCCGGGAGTGATCCATGAACCGCCGGAACGGCGCCTGGAGGTTCTCCGGCGGACGGTAACACGCGTAATCCACCAAAAACACCGGCCGCGGCCGAGTCATCGCGTAAACCGTCAAGCCGAAGACGAGCACGGCGGAGCATCCGATAACGGAGACCAGATTATACTTAAGGCTGAGCCAGAGGCTCCGGACGTCGGCGGGGTCCATTCGGGATACCTCCACGGCGGTTACGATCATGAGAGGGACCAAACATAAAGTCAGAAGGTTCGAGATGAGGTAGTGGTACCCTAGCTTGACGTACTTGAGTTTGACGCTCTGGAGAAAGTCCGGTAACCGCCGGGGGTGTTGGATCCGGATCCGAGACCCGCCCACGCCGGCGTCCATATCTGCCCCCGACCCGGTTTGTGGCTCCCGACTACGGGGGAGATGGGTGAGGGTGTGGTTTGTTTGGGATTTGGTTTAATTTTTTTTCTCTCTCTCTATCTCTTAATCACTTGTTTTTTTTTTCTGACTTTGTTGTTGCGAATTTTCGCTGGCCTGCGACGGTTAAATAACTGTAGGGGGGGAAGAGTTAGTTTGAATGACAGCTGGAATACGGTAGCCGGTTGACTTACCAAGGGTTGGGTAGATCCCGTTACACGGCGCTCTCTCTTAACTGCCCATTTATAAAAGCCCAGTTGGACAGTGGGCCTTGTCTATCAATAAATAAGTAAATTATTTCCTAAAAATAAAAATAAACAAGTAATTCGTTTACGCAATTACTTATCATTCTATTCGATAACTATAAATACCAGAAAAAATAACTAATTTATATTTGAGTACAGCACAATAACATTATTTGATTTATGGATCTTCAATAGGATAATCAATCCGAATTTATTTTAAGTGGCCCGCTTAAATTAATTCTTCGGTTAATTTATTATCCCTTTATCCTACTCAAATATCCGAGGTTTCCTCGACATTTACGTGCCATCGATGTTAAGTGTGTATAATTGAGGTCACTCGGCCAAAAAAGATAACTGAGATCATTTGGATTGACTAAAAAATTTAGAGATAATTGTCCGCAATGAATCAAATGACAACTTTGGGGAAACAGAACCTCCTTAATGAGTCTATGGGTCACCACTTTGGGGAGCCCCATCACGCTATCTGTTTTCCCCAACTGCGGAACGTAACCATCGAATTGAATGAAGTCTCCGACCAGCCAGTCATGCACGAGATGTCAATGTCGTGTCCTAAATCCTATTAAATTTTCTGGCTTCGGATCTCGTGGGTTTGTCTCCGCCAAGCTCAATCTAGAAGGCTTGCAAGAGGTAACCATAGCTTTTAAAAAAGTGGTTTGACTTCCACCCAAAAAAAAAAGTGGTTTGACTGATGGTCTGACCGGTCAAACCATGTTTCAGACCCAACACCGAGCCAGATAATATCGTATGTCCGATTACCTAACGAAATAGGGATTTTCTGGTCAAGCCAGTCAATTAAACCGAATTTGTGACCGAAAAATTTGTGGTTCGTTAGGTTAAACTAGACCTAACCACGGTTCGAATTTGAACGAATTCGAATCGAATTGGTTCGTATTATCAAAACATTAAACCATATTCAATTCGTCCAAAGAAGAATTGAATACGAATTATAAACCTTCGAATTCGAATTGATTCTTAAATATTAAATATTTAATTAAAACATAAAAAATAATGAATAAATGTTTAACATTTTTTTAGAAAAAGAAATAAACTAAAGTTTGAGTTTGCACTTAATACGCCAAAATAAGTTATCTACGATTTAGAGTTTAAGAGTTTCATAATTAGGATTTAAGGTTTAAATGTATACAGTTTAGTATATAATTAAATTTAGACTGTAGGGTTTTAGGATTTAAGATTTGAGGTTTAAAGTTTATGATTTAATAAATAATTGAGTTAGATTTTTATGGGTGTTTGAGATTTTTTACCCCAATATATATATTATATACAAATTTTAATCAAGTTTAATACAAATTTAACTCGAATCGAATTCGAATTAAATTCGCTGATTTGACGAATTATAAAAATCATAAACCTAATTTGATTCGTACCATTATGAATTCGAATCGAATTGTTGACGAATCGAATCGAATTATTAACGAATCAAATCGAATCAAATTACGAATTGGATTCAATTCTTGGCCAGGTCTACGGTTAAACTAAAAAAATAAAACGACCCAAAATTGGACTGGGCGGTAGACTCCTCGGTTTGATATTGTATAATTTGATATGTTGATATTAGACATGATTATATTTATGCATGTATTCGATAATTTTTAAGGTGTAAATGTGTATTTATCGATTACATATACAAAATTTTAAATATATTATATATTCAAAAATATTATTAATAAACCTTATGATCTCATGAGTAATCCAACCGGTCGGACTGATAGACCTGGAAATTGCCCAAAAAAATGGGTCAAGCTCCGGTCGGTTTTGAAAACAATGGAGGTAACCCAACGTTACCTTGAAGGGTTTTTTTGTGTGGTGAAATTGGTGGCTGTAGTCACCCCTCGCATTAAAGAAACTGAGAAGGACCGTTACCTTAAAGGGTAAAGACAAATGCAATGCATGTATGCTCACTGCATATGATACTTAGTAAACTTCTATGAATTGAGGAATCAAATCCAGATATGGACATTCACAAAGATGTAAGAGACTTGTAATTTTTACACAAGTCAGTTATGTTTTCGAACAACTCTAAGAACAGTGTCTGAAAACAATTCAGGTCAACTATTAGAACGATCATGTTTTCCCGATGTGAAAAAAAAAAAATTAGAAGTCAAACGGTCATTTTAATTGACAGCGTCTCAGTTGCCTCATCCGGTATCTGGTGGAAATAGATCTGCAAGTCATTCACATGCTGGTAAATAATGCATGTCCTTTGACTTTTACACAATTTAATGCTGTCAATACTTAAATAGGTGTTTGACTGCCCACGGCACCAGAATTTAATAACCCAACCGTACCCCACGTAGTGGAGATGCGGCCACCAACAATTGCCACTACTGAGCTCAAAACAGCTCTAGTACAGTTTGCACTTTAAAGAAAACTCAATTCTGTGGCCCATAGGCTTTCATTTTATGGATAAGGTGCTTCTAGTTGTTTCGCATGCATTTACTTTCCAGGTGAAAGTGCCCAATTTCGTGTTTTAATAAACAGTACTTTGTTTATTTTTAATTTTCGGCCTAGCTGAAAATGATTTGCTTGAGTCCTGATCGGAAAGAAGTCATGTCCATTAATCTAACTATTTCAACTATTTTGTGTGTAACGTTATTCATTAATTTTATCGATGCATCAAAATTTATTTGTAATTTATACGGGCATCATATTGTCGAGCCTCAATCTAGATATCGTTGATTTTCTCCAGATTCATGTTTAAGTCCAAACACTATTTTTTTTCCTTAAACTAATGATATGATATGTTACCTGTATAAAATTAGTGATGCAAAATAATATATAGATACAATTAATGAACGTAATATGTCAGATACTCACCAGATAATAGATATCACTTACCAATCAATCAAAACATCTATTATATGGTCAAAAAATTTAAAACTACAAAATAGTTGTATGTCAAATCGAAATCATAAAACTCAAGTGGACTTTAATTTGGTGGAACTGTGGAACCACCCAAAATGTTGAGTAAAAAATATTGATGGTCACTAAACTTTAATAACTTTCAATCCATGGTCACTCAACTATTTTTTTAGACCATATTACCACTTTTTAGCCGGAATTCTTCTCGGACTTCCAAAAGACATTGACCCCACCAAATCAGCTAGCGGAGACAATGGCAGTTGGAATAAAAAATTGAAAGCTGATCGAAAATGTGATGTAGAGAAACATATACGAGAAGAAGCACTAAGCTTTGAAGAATTGATGGCTTTTCTGTTACTGCTGTTCTCCCTTCCCCCATCCCACCCAAATGCTATTAGACTAAATGGTCACCGGCTCTTCCTTCCGCTACTTGCTCTTCTCATTTATTACTCTTCTTCTTCTCCACAGCGTTTACGGTTTGGACGGAAGTTGTTTGTCTCCGCTAGCTAAGTTGGTGGGGCCAATGTCTTTTCGACGTCCGGGAAGAATTCCGGCTAAAAAGTTGCCGGAATGACCATATCTGAATAAATTAATATAGTTTAATATTATAAAGGGAAAATAAATAGTTGAGTGACCATAGACAAAAAAAAATTGTTAAAATTCAGTGACTAAGGGTATTTTTTATCCGACAATGTTTGACTATTCGTCGTTGTTGAAACCATATCTGGCCACGTTTTTTGGGCCAGGAAGAGTGTAAATATGTTCCCCCTTCAACGTGAAACCCCACACCCAACTAAAATAAAGAGGTTCAGCCCAAAAAGATAATAGTAATAAAGTCTCAGGTCCATTACCTCCACTCTATCCCATTCGCCCTTTCTAGAGCTGGTCGTAAGATTGGTAACAAGAACAGCTGTTACTGTCGCAGCATGGCTGCCCGAATACCATTCATCCTATGTTGTTAAATAATCAATTATCCGGATAAAATTTTGACGAGAATTAGAATTATAATCTCACAAATGGTCGAGAGGTTTCTTATACAAGTATGATGCATTTGACGTTATGTTATATATACATAGGAGTGTTTGGTCCCTCCAATTTTTTTTAAAAAAAATGTGAAAATGTGAAAAAGAGGCGCCAAAGTGAAATAAATCCTAAACCAAACCTTTGATAAACTCAAACTGGCGTGCGTCTTCCTCGCAAGATGGCTTCTCCTAGACCGCAACTTCATACACCACCACCTTCAGATCTTTTAATGGAACTTGTCAGAGAGATGATAAAAACATTATCTTTCGAAGGGAGAGCAGTTAAGAAAATAATATATTCATGAGCATGACTGTTAAGTAGTAAACGTAATCTTTTATATCTGACAAGTAAATTAATGGTGAATACGTTAGGATTTAGGAACAGGACCAAGGCCAGTTGTGATATAAGGAATTATAAAATTTAAAGAGTTCCAAAATTCAAGTATTGACATGATATAAAATAAATTTATCTTTTGGAAAGAGTGTCAGGAATAGGGAAACCCCTAGATGCATCAGTAAGTGCATTATGACCCAAAACACCTCCTTGACATGCCACTAACATATAAGCTAAATCTACACATAGAAATCGATAGTCGCAAATTTCACAAAGAGTGGAACCAAACTTTGCACTAAATAGAATGTATTTGACTATTATCTATATAATAAATAGAGAAGTTTCGTCTCTCCATTACACCAAAAAAGATCGTACGTTAAAATGGAAACACAAACAGCAGTTCGTCACCATTAGCTGCTAACATCAAAAAATTAGAACAGGGAGAGAGGGCAATAGAGTAATTACGAATTCGTTTTTTTTTTTTGATCGAGTACGAATTCATATTTTAATTCTGGTTGAAGTGGTTCTCTCGGCGGGGAAAGGAAAGAACCCGACTTATGCCCTTTGGAATGCTTTTTGGGCTTTAATGCTGTCCATGGGCTGATTTGGCCCATTAAGTGCTGTCCGTGTGATTTGTGTCTACGGCTCTTTTTGTTTCGGGGAAACCAAATTTCTTGGGAAAGATCTTTGGTTGAAAAGATTCCTACGCAGTAACTTTTCCTTTTATTAACTTTTTTTTCTGGAAGTAATTACATTTTATATTTCTAGGTTCTAGTGGTATTTAAAAACTATTAGTTTTTATTATTGTTTATTTGTACAATTGATAATTTTACGTTGAACCAAAATTTGAGCAGTGTTAAAGTTCAAAATTTGAGCAGTGTTAAACGCACTTGAATATTCTTCTGGTGAGAAATGAGAAATGTCCAACTTGCATCATAAAAGATTTGGAGAAAAGTCATTCAAGTCGAACTTACTAGTTATTATTGAAAACAAAGGAAGCCTCGTTAGGATGTTTGAAAAAGAAAACCTAAGATATTATGGCAATGTATATGAAATAATTTCTTTGTAGAATGAAATAATTACGGTTGAATTTGCATGTAAATGTGAGCTGTTGTCCACATTCTCATATCTGGTCGACAGTACAAAAAGGGAACGATAATTAGTAGTTACATAGTGATCCCACCAAGACAACAAAGAATAATTTTGTCTCATGACTTGAGCCCCCTGACCTAATATTTATTGTCTTAGACTATCCATAGTGGCAGAAGCTCATTGGTGACTTCGACTTGCCACCCTGACGTCTTGGGCGCCCTCGGGTGTCAGCCGTCCGTTGAAGAGTGGGTTTCGAACCCATGTCCCAAGGGTGTAATGGGGAGAACTTCACTATTGGGCTGCAACAATTTTTTGATATTCTTATTCAGCTTTATTATATTTAATATATATATCATGAATATTCTAAATTATGTAAATACAACAAAATTCGAAATATTTCAAAAAAACTCGGAAAAATTAGAAAAAAATTCTAAAAATCATTTTTACTATTTTCAACTTTTCTGTCCAATCAAAAGTTTTTAAATTTTTTTTGATAAATTTATACAAATTTTTGAATCTAAATAATTAGACTTTTGGGGTAAAAAAATTATTAAACACTATAAATTGTATTATTTTGCAATATTATGTTTGAATTATATATATTTTTTAATTTTTTCCATAATTGTATACAATAATCTCATTTGTCTTGTTTAGATTATGTAATTTGAAATAGATTATGTAATTTGATATAAATTATGTAATTTAATGTAAATTATGTATTTAGATGTAAATTGATATAAATTATGTAATTTGATTTACTTATGTAATTAAAAAAAACTTATATATACATGTATTTATGTATCTTAAAAATCATAAACTCTAAACCCTTACCCTAACCCTAACCATACAATTATATATCTTAAAAAACAAATTATATTTAATTTTCAATTCCACGAATTTGTAATTGAAATTATTTATAAATAATTTTTTATTTTCAAATATTCTTATTTTGGCTGGTTCAAAATTAAATTTAGCGTTTTCGAAGTTACGCGAATCAATATTCGAGTTTAATACAGTTAGCTGAATTTAGAAAACTGAGTTAAAAAAAAGGTGACATGGCGCCCAGGGCGTGACACTGTAGCGAGGGCACCACTGTGAGCTGAAAACTGAGAGCAGGAGTGCGGCTGACGTGGTACCCAAGTCGTGCACTGTAACGGGGGCACCAATGCGGATGGTATTATAGATTGGCAAGTTCATGTCCAATCAGTTTCTTCCTCTTACAAAAAGTTTCTGGGCTGATCATGTATGTATACGAACATTTATATATGCATCATGCTTCATTATTGCACGATATTAACTTTTAACAGAAGTTGCAGCACGAGGATTGACATTCGCTACAACTTGTTGATCTAAAAATTATATTAAATTCAGATATAATAGGAAGTGATTTCCAACTTTATTGTGACGGTGACTCGTACCCAAAACAATTTGATCACTTGGTTTGTTATTCTCATGATAATGATAAAAGGGTAACATAGGCGAGATGATGTTACCTTGAGTAGCATATATATGCAGCGTCACCAATCTTGAGAAAAATTATTAAAGTCATGACATTATAAATTTATTGCATACAATAAATCATATGTACACAATTAAATTGTGTAAATGTCCATAATTATTTTGTACTTTGAATATTTACTATATAATAAGGTTATCCTTCATTTAGGAAATGGGGAGAACAATCACTAAGTGTAGAACCATTTTGGTAAAAATTATTGTTCCATTTTTTGAATCCGAGTAGCTATACTTGATCTCGTTAATTACTTGATTACCCGTGTTCATTTAAACTCGGAAAGATTTGTTCAATTTTGGAGAACTACACCTTCCGATAAAATAGTTCTTAAGGACAGCGTCTACTATGCGACTCCGATCAATTATTTTCTCTTATTCCACCAAATTTTCCAACACATAGTGACACACAATTTTAGTACAATCAGGGAAGCAGAATAATAAGCACAAAATTGACCATAACTTAGAATTAATAGATACAATATAGCAACAGGGAAGCATCGGAATCTGGGATAGCTATATTCGCCACGAGAATGCAAGCATTTGTTGCTTTTAATTGCAATCGGTAGTGGTCAGTTAAATCCTCATTGGATCCGTAGATTGCCAAACCTGCAAAATAATATAAAATAATTACTCATCAGCTAAATGTTATAAATTTATTCACTAATGCACGACATAATCACGTTTATCAGAATGCCTTGATTGTTCATGACAATGAAATTCTGTTAAGTACGCAACAACATATTATAAGTCGGAAATAGAAAATGAAATTCGATCGGGATGCTGGTAACCTTTGCTCTGCTTCCATGCAGTTGTAAGCTTTGTTCACCCTCTCAACCTTTCTATAATTAGGCAAGGGGACATGGCCATTCTCAATCTGCCTGAGATCCTCCTCGAGCATCTCGTAGTGCCTCTTCACTTCCTCCACCGTCTTCCCACCGACCGCCCTCGCCAAGTTGTTCCACCGGTCAGGCGTGTCTTTGTCATAAACAACCAACGCGTTCTCGAACAGCTTGTTCTGCTTCTGGGTCCAACTCGAGCTCGATGCCATTTCACCTCTCGGTTGATTCTCCTACAAATATCATCAATATAGTATATATATTTAATTAATTATATGAGAATTGGAAGATGTGTAAGAGGAGTTTATAGGGTACCAGTTGGTTATGGAGTGTGGGTTTTGTTGGTCCTTTATATAGGAGTTGCCAGGTAGTGGGGGTGGGGGGGATTGGGTTTATATGCCCCTTTTCTTTCTTTTCAAAGTAAATTTCATTATATGTTTGCGTAACGACCAACCTAAGTTTTTTTTTATGAATACAACCAAAGTTGGCATGTAATATTGGTCGGTTCCACTTTTTCCTTGTGTTCCCCATGCTTTTTTTTTTTTATTTTTGATATTCAAATATCAAGTAATACCAACAAATATTTGATACTACTCCCATAAATGAGTGTATTGAAGCTGCTGAATTCATGAGACTGTGAGTTACTATTGTATACAATTCACAATTTCAAGTCTTAGAAATACAATTGTATTGAAAATCAAACATAAAGAATTATGGCCATTTTGTTGTTCAATCTAATCTTACCTAACCCTGTAAAAAAATTCTAGTAAACTTGAATAATGAAAGTTGAGTACTTGAAATCGGATAATTTCTTATAGAAAAAGCTAACTGCATGCTCATTGGCAAGGGGGTGGAGCACGCTTAATTTGACCTGGTTTTGAAGCACAGATTTTCCACGTTAATAATAAATATAATAACGTAAATATTACTTACGTTTTGAAGCACAGGTTTTCCACGTTAAATTTACGAGAAATTTGAGAGAAATTTTTGTCGGAAAAAAGAACATGTTCTTTTCTCTGTTACGAGTGTACCTACAGAGAAAGAAGTCTGTTTCTGTTAAAGACTCCATTGGACATGAGATGATCAAATGGTAGTCAGGGTGATAAATCCAACACGAGATTAATGTTAAGAAAGCCACCGTCATCCTTAAGAAAAAAGCTAATCAAGTGTACGAAATCCAAATATTATCTGGATCCAAATTTTGATTTAATATTTAAAACATATACACGTTATATAATTCCTCCCGAAAATGAAATTTTGATCACTTGGCACTAGACACTGGTACCTTAGGTTTATATCACAAAAAAATAACAGACATGATCGCAATTCAAAATTACTTATCACAATTTAAAACACTTAATATAACAGTGCCAAATTTTGTAGTATTTATTTTGGTCCTTTATAATTGAAGTGATACCATTATTCAAGATCTATTTTATGGAACTGTAAGCTCAATACCGAATTGAATGCATAAAAGTAGAATCCATATAGGTCCAGAATGACTTCGCGCTATGATGTATTGGTATGGTTTATTATTAATATAGGGGTCTACCCCCACCATTTCTACTATTTCTACCAAAAAAATTTGTAGGGCCTAGAAAATCCTGCTGATTACGTTTTTTTCTTTATTGGAGGTACCTAGCTGTTTCATATGTTCACGGATTCATTGGAATCATTAAGTAGAACAGAGAAACAAACAGATAAAAACGTTCACGGTTATTACAGTGCTAGCTGTATTTTCTTTCTGGTAGATATAGTAAAAGGGGTCTCACTAAAAAAAAAGATATAGTAAAAGGGGAATTCTATTCCAAAAGAAAAGATAACCGAAATCCAAGCAATTTAAAACTGTTTGCTTCTGATCGCTTTTTAGTTCTCAGGGGTTTCCAGCTTTCAGGTACCAAACTTTCAATCGAGAGGCAGACGTAGAAAGCAGATAAGCACTTTTTATATTAACAAAATAAAATCAATAATTGGATTAAGTATACAATTGAATTTCATGTTCCAAACATATAAGGAATTGTGGTTGACCTCTCTGAAAAGAACTCATGCAACTTTCAGGTCCGTGCATGAAAAAAAATTCCCAATTCAGGAAACGTGTATTATGGTTGATATTTGGAAGCCTTATCGTCATCCACCTCCCCGCCATTAAAATTCATCTCTCGTGGATTCCTATACCTCTCTTTTTCCAAAGCTTTAAAGGATAACATTTCATTTTCTCGATAGCTGGAATGAATAAGTTGGACCTGGGCGACTTGTTAGCTAGTGGATCTTCTTTGAACTTGAGGGTGAAAGACCGAATCAGAACTTGGTGGTTAACTATGGCTAATTTAGGCTAACACTTCATCGAAAATATGTAGTGGCCTGTCCGTGGGACAGTGACCGACAGTATAGTTAAACATTTTTGGGTGATCTAATTCATCTGAAACGGTTAAAAATAATTATATTTTTCCATTTTATACGTTTGGGAACCAAACTTATACTTACACACTTGATTGGATCACAATAAATTCATCATTTTAATATTTAAAAAAATTGTCTGGATATATTGTGTTCCAAAGTTGGCTAATATTTGAACTTGATGGTAGTATTATTTTTATGCTAAATTTATTTCATCTTATTTAATAATTATTTCTTTGTACAACCTTATTTAATAATAATTAGTGTAAAAGAGGTCTTGGTCTGACTAGGTAAACCAGAAAATTGAAATTTTTTGGATCCCTCTTTTATTTGGTTTTGAAAATATTGATTTTGATAATTTTTTCTTACCGTGTTACATTTCATGTATAATTTTTGGGTCGCCTTCCGTTTTAGTTTTGAAAATAATTGTTTAGATAAATTTTGCCGGCCGTGTTATATTTCATATCTAATCATACAATAGTTAACCTTCTCGATGTCATACTTTTAAGGATACTACTTCTAGAAAAAAAAATATATGCTTATCAAATCTTCTCTCAGATTACCATAGACCATAAACGAGAAGTAGTTGATGAATTGAATCAAGAATTTATGGCTTTTTCGTTTTCCAAAAAAGTACATATGTGCTCAGAAATTGACATTTGGAAATGCATTTTGGTAGTGAGAATGCTGTCACCATTTTATAGTCATAATCAATTAAAATGTGTATCAGACAGACAAATGAATGGACACAAACTAGATAATTTCAAAAAAAAAAGGAAAAGAATTAATATCGTGGTGCTTTCGTTCCAGGAGGTGCAATTGTTCCAGGAGGTTGGTCTTGAAGACCTCTTGGGGTAATTATTTTGTCTTTGGTATTAGATACTATTTATCTTGATTTTACTTTTGATAAATGTGTATCTAGTTTCATAGCATTTTGCACTTCATGTAAAAAGCGTAATTATCTTGGAGTTTTATTTCATGAGTAATAAATTTTACTTATAAAAAAATTGTCATGAACGAACGAAAATCATTGTCAATGAAGAAACATTGTTAGCAAAGTTGCGTGTGCCCACTATGATATGACCTTTATATATGTGCATCTCGCCGGATACTTATAAGTGATGCATCAACAACCTATCGACGTAGGGAATCCTTATCGAGCACTTATCTTATATCCTTCACAAAGAGATGCTTGTGATCATACCAAAATCCTTTTTGACTTTTGCTTCCATAAGCTTCGGATGCTTTAAAAAAAATTGTTCGGGTGACTTTTATATCATTAGAATTAAGTTCGGGTGGTACTTTAAGCCTCATTCTATGGCCCAGATCATACATAGTGGTTCTAATTGGGACCTGCAAGTTGGACCTGTACATCTTCCTGATTATTCGCCAAGAAGAACGAATTGGAGAGTCAATTCCACTGGCCACACTATTTCAATTTGGAACAGGGGTATATGCAGATCTCCTTGGCATCTTGGAAATGGTAAGAGATCTTACTCCCTCACTTCTTGCTATGGACCTAACTTTAAGCATGTTTTATTAAAAACTTTTATATTAAGCTAATTGATATGTGTATTACTTATATGTTCGTTAGAACACTTTGTCTTACATTCCATGAAATGAAGAATCACGTAGTATTGGATTAAACTTGATTTAATACTATGCTAAAATTTTCATAATCAATACAAATTTTTAAAAAAATCACTCATTTAAACAAATTATCCCTCTGATTACATCCTACTTTTATTTTCACCATTTAAAAAATTTGGTAAAATCAGCTAGGAATCAAAACAAGGATGAAATAAGACTATGTGGAGCAAAAGGAAGGGCGTGACACTTCTTGTTAACATGTACTCATTTAATTAGGGGGGCGAGCCGCCTATTACATGTTGCCTCTGTATGTTAGGGGATACGAAGTGCCACCACGCCACGCTGGGCTTTTTATGACATGTAGTTTTCTATTTTTGGGGAAATATTTAAAAAAATTGTGCCATTTTTCATCACTATGTTCAAACAATTTTTTAATATTTTAAATAATTTTATAAAATTATTTGTATCCAAAAATTTGATTGATGTGGTTCAAAATTTTTGTTGAACTTATGTGGTCAAGAATCATTTTAAATTTCTATAAATAAAGATTATTCTCGTTTTATTTTTTCTCACCAATTCACAGTCACTCCTCTCATCATTCTATAGTCGCTTTAATATATTTTTCTAGATATGAATTCAAATCAGTTTATTCAAGATGATGATTAGATCGATCTTAGAGGTCTTAGTCTAAATCATAATTTTTTAGCTTCTAATCAAACATCTTACTCCCAACTTAGCTAAAATCTTTCTAAAATTTGGAACTTTTTCTTAATCCAATCAAATAATCAATCAAATTTTACCACAAAATCCACAAGGGCTTCGAGATAATTATTCCCAACACCAATTAAATTTTAACCAAAATTCGTAAAGGCCTCAACCTAATTTTCTCAATACCAAACAAATTTCTTTCAAAACTCATTAAGATTACAATCATATAATCTCCAATTCTCACGAGGATATTTCACAAGTTTTTTTTATAACCAACCACCAGTATATCAACCAAATTTACCCCAAAATCTACTAAGACCTAAACAACTTGTTCATCATTCATAAGACGATACATTTTCGGAGAATAACGAAAATATATCTATATCAAAAACCTAGAATCTTCAAGAAGACATTGTCATATTGTCTCTTTATAATCACAAGTCACAGTGAGTAACAATAAAAAAAGGTCAAGTCTTTAAGTTTGAATCAAATATCGTTCAAGCAATCTGAAATCGATAAGAAACTATATTTTATTACTCATAAGAAAAAATTTCTTGATCTGCATATATTTAATAAAATCATGCACAAACATCTCAAATGAAATTTTGAATTAAAGGATTTCACGACTACTCCTTTGATTGAGTCACATGATGTAGAAAATAGTGGAAGTTCTGAACGAACACGAACCACTGAAGATAGAGATTATACAGTCCTTGTCAATCATCCTAATTTGGTGAGCCAAAGATCAATAATGTCGCTTCTAATTAGGTGAGAAGAAGCCAAAAAAAGAGAACAATTAATGGGAAAAAAATCATTCCAAGAGATTACTTATCAATTGTCGGCTCAAATGTACAGGTTTATGCATAAAAGTTGGTAAACACTATAC
The DNA here is from genome assembly GCA_012979155.1 of Hypericum perforatum. Lineage (NCBI taxonomy): Eukaryota > Viridiplantae > Streptophyta > Magnoliopsida > Malpighiales > Hypericaceae > Hypericum > Hypericum perforatum. The sequence goes on along the minus strand of SOPF01028334.1, from coordinate 26,623 downwards.
AATTCTAGGAGGAAAGTAGAAATCGATGAGTCGAAAGTTATTGAAATCATTGGTTGATCGCGGAAAAGATTTATTCTCCGAAGAAAAATAAAATAAGCGCAAGTTAATATTGTAATCGTTTAGATAAGTTAATGGTTCTATTTTTAGTTAATGTACTCTCGTTTTATTTTAATACGATTTTTCAGTCAATCATGTAACATGTCATTAACATAATATAAATTTTGTATTTTACAAAATAATTATTTTTTTAGTTTAAAATAATTTTATATTTAATAGAAAATATATTCTAGTTTAATATAATTAATTATATTAACAAAAATAGAACTAACATAAAAATGGCATAAAAATATTGTGACATTAACATATCCCAATTACTACTGAAAAAATTGAGTGCAAAGATTTGATTTGATGAAACATTAGTGCAATAAATCGCTAAGTGCTTGTGAAAAAATGTTGAGTGCACGAACACAAATTGATGTGAACAATTGTAACGAGAACATGGCCCAAACTAATTTTGGGTGGTCCGACAAGGTGATAAAATTTGACAGGCTCTCAATGATAACGTGTATGTATAAAACTTGCAAGTCCCAAGAGAATTATCATTAAAAAGACTAAAACAGAAAAGGGGATTCTCGCCCACACAACAATGATATGATTATCCGGATCTCCGATGCGGATACTTGCTTCCCCTTTTAACATGATTCTCTTTTAACATCTATTCCTAGACCAGCCTCCAAATTATTCCTTTACTCCTCGCCTAATCATGCCTCTATCAGAAGGAGACCCAATATCCATACTCAAAATTGTACGCGAACTTCTTATTGGCCCGACTCCATAAATTTAACTTCTAATATAGTGTTTATTTAATTAGATTTTCTTTCATATTGATTTTTAGGCAACTGGATTCAATCGTGAACGTATAAAATGCGTTAGGATCATTTTGAATAACGAAATATTTTACTCAATTATGATAAAATTATAGTTATTCCCGCTATGATAAAATAATTCGTCAAGTTATTTATGTAAGATCTTTCTTTTTTACATTAAAGTATTTTATCTCCAAATTGTTCGTAAAATACTTTCCTACAAATCAAAACTTGTAACACATTTATAAAAAAAAACTCATTATTGGTTTTAAATTCTGTTGTAATAAATAAGCCAAATAAACAGTACAAATATTGTTTAACAACTTTGTGAAATATCACCCCTAATAATTAAGTGTACTTTATATTACAATTGATTGAGTTGATTTCCAGGCTATAAAAGGGTAGTTTGCTATCATTATTTTCTAAAAATATGTATTTTCCTAAAAAAAGCAGAAAATCATGAATCTGAGCCGCGGGCCCGCAGCGTAAATGGGCCTTCTTGTGCATAATTATTAATTAGCTTACAATCAAAGTTCTCTGGCCCAACGCTTTTTTGGGCCCTTTCTACAATAATGGGCCTATGCATATGTTCCTTTTATTTAGGAATGAAAAAAGTTAACTTAGGTATCTTCTAATTTTATCGATTCTTATTTTAAATATTTGTAGTTTCAATTGGGACAAATCGATTCAACTTATTTCATTATTTTCACTTTATTCTCCCTGCTCGGTTCACCATCTTTTTTTGTGAAAACTCTGCGTTTGGTAACTTAAGTGGCCTGCCACACAGGATTTTAAAGTAAACATAATTGAAATAAGTTGTATTGGTTAGTCCCTTTTAAAAATACAGATACTCAATTAAAAATCATGTTAATTTACAGAAAAAAAAATGAAATTAACCAATATTAATGAAATGTACAACTTTTTTAAGGTGAAACAATGAAGCGTACAATTGCATTCGTTACATTTGGTTCCAGAAATGGCTTGACTACTAATTGTCTCAATTGAACAAGGTGTTGCCAATTCTGGAACGCATGTACCATGTAAGACCGAGTCAATAAACCTATTGTCCAGATTTTTTCGAATAGAAAGAATTAGCTTAATCAAAATTGAAATATTCGTTGAAAATAATTTGTTTCATTCGAAATTAGATTAATTAATAAATAAGTATCCAATAAAAATTATTCTAATAAAGTGATAAACGAGTTACGAATTTTTAGTGTTTAATTTGAGTTTTCAAAATTCATAAACTCATACATAATTCAAATATTAATTAATTCGTATAATAACTATTCAAATAAGAATAGTTATAAAAAAAATTTGTCCTCACAGCCGACATGATTTTAAGCCAAGTTGGACCCAGTGGTGTCGAAATCATCCATTACTTTTCCACTCCATAATTGAGATTTAGAAGTGACCCTTCTTCGCCTTTACCTAATATTTCTTAGTCGTGTTTTTTGTTGCCTTGTGCTCTATTATTCTCTTCCTCGCACGGAACTTCCACTGATCATCTCACGTCGTTCTCGGGGTTCAATCAATATATGGAGTTTCTTGGATATTTCATTTGTTCTTCAGCAAATGGATTGGAGGAAAACTACCATATTGCTGATGGATTAACCAAAAGTTTGGTTTGAATATTCTAAATGAATACGAGCTCATGAATTAATCAAAATAATGGGAATTGGCGTATATCGTCGACGAACAAACAAATAAGATTCATTTTTATGGAAGTTAAGAAAATTTCAATATTTCATATCATGTTTGTTCACATATTTTCAATCAAATGTCATGTAATTTAAAATTTTGGCCAAGAGAGAAACAAACAGACATGCCAAACACGGAGTTTAACAATCCAAATGGCCCATCGAATGTTTGGTTTACGTGTCACATATTTGAAGAAATTGCCCAAATTATTAATTTGGCAACGTCTGTCATTTTTCTTTTCCAAATATGAAATCATCCGATGGTATTCTTTGACCATTAATTATTTTGATTTGATTTGATTGTATTTTGATTTAATTTGATTATATTATGTGATCGAATATCCATACATGCAAAAAAATAAAAAACAAGCTCTTTGAAAGTAGCACTGGCCCCCTCTTAAATTTTTGTTTATTTTATACACAATTCATACCCGGAATAATCCATGACCCATTGACCCTTTTCCGTTTGTATTTACTATTTAGTACCGTGTCGGAACAACACGGATTGTATTTACCAAAACTATGAAAAAAATATTGTATTGACTAATTTAAGTTAAATATTGAAAAGGTTATAGAATCCATCCACACTTATTACACATTGGATGCGATCAATTTGAAGTCCTAATCAAGGTTTTTAAATACGCGGTCCGACTGGCAGTCTGACCGGTCGGACCGTGTTTCAGGCACATGTCCAGGTCAGTATTAGGCTAAAACTGGCTTTTGGTTCAACCGAAAGATTTTTTATTTTTTCGGGATTTTTTGCCAAAATCCGGTTGAACCAGGCGGTTCGACCGGAATTTTGTATATATATATTATTTTTTATATCAAAATAACCTATTTACCTATATATTTCAATAAATTATACTAAAATAATCCGGTTAATATGGCTGGTCTGATCGGTCGACCCGGAATACGGACCTATTTCCGGGTCGACCTCCGGGTCGGTATTCAAAACCTTGGTCCTAATACATTTGTTGATTCCACCAGTATTTGTGGTTCATCCCGCTGTACCACAGTATCCAATGTGATACGGAACTTACCATAATTTAACACATGTAATAAATAAATGGAAAAGTAGTCTGCCAAGTAATATATAAAGACAAATCAAATGAGAGAATGATGATTTGGTGCTTCAAGAAAAAGAAAAACCAAGAAAATAACAGGGGCAAAATGCTTCTCACCTTCCACCCTGACAATTGAAAATTCAAATCTATAATTTCTATGAAACTTATTTTGAAAAGTCCAATACAACATTAAAAAGAGTGGCTGAATACTTGAATTTCATGCAGGCGCCTTCAATAATCATCATGATCATTCTATAATAAAATAACCGCCACCTGATTGGCTCAGATGAGTGAGCAAGTTGGACGTGGAAACCGGGAGTGGATACCATGGGGACATTCCTATTTAGGGACAAAAGGTAATTTAGTCAAACTAGTAATCTATTAATTTGGTTATTTTCTCTCTCCATTAAATGTCTATAACCACCCACCCGCCTAATTATGATTTAAAATCATAACCACTCATCTAATTTGCCTCTCTCATTAATTATCTATTTTCTTTCTCCATTAAATATATTTTAAACTTAAAATCGTAATACTAATCGTCATTAGTTCTATTCAAAATAATTTTTATTCTCTCGTCCATACCTTTAAACCAGCCAAGCAAACCAACAAACCAATGAAGCAAACCAGCAAACTAGTGAAGCAAACCAACAAACCAGCAAAGCAAACCAGCAAACTAGCAAAACAAACCAACAAACCAGTGAAGCAAACTAGCAAACTAGCCACTCAAACTAGCAAACTAGCCACTCAAATAAGCAAACCAGTAAAACAGTTAAGTAAACCAGTAAAGTAGCCATTCGAACCAGTAAACCAACAAAGCAAACCAACAAACTAGCGAAGTAAACCAGCAAACTAGCTAAGCAAACCAATATACAAGAGAAGCAAAGCAACAAACCATTAATGCATCTAATCAAACCAGCAAATCAGCCACTCAAACCAACAGATACATACAAGCAAACCATAAAAATAGCAAATCAAACCAACAAACCAGCTACTCAAACTAGTAAATAAATCACTCAAACCAGCGTAATTAATTATATATTAATAAGGAAGAAAGTTGAGGGAGAATGGAGGAATATAAAGCGTAGAAGATGAAAATGTTGGTATAATTAATTATCATAAATTATAAGTTTAAATTTTAAATTTTCCTTAAAGAACGGGATATTTAATGAGGAAGCTATTAAATGCTGATTTTTTTTAAAAATGGGATATTTAATGATAATTATCCTAAAAATAAGGACGCTATTAAATGCTGGAATTTTTAAGTTTGGGTAAAAGTTAAAAATGTCCTTGTAATTAATACCCATTAGATCAGAATCTTTTTGAGTATATTTTGATCTAATGGTCCACATACTTGTTCCTATTTAGGGACAAATTTTTTATTTCCACCTAATCCAATTTCGTGGAAACCAGAAGTTAACGACCAACTAGCTCTCTCTACCACTTTCGACGATATTCTACTCGGATCTGGACTCATACGTTTAGAAATATCAAGTTCAATTAATTTTGTTGTCCTTTTAGATAATTTTTTGTAAAAATTAGAATTGTAAATTTAATGAATAACACATTAAATAGGGAAAGAATCCATAGTTGCCAAGCTTAAACAGGAACAGATCTGGACTCATACGAAGGATTCCGTGTTCCATGAGAGAACAAAACACATTGACGTGAGATATCACTACATCCAAGATGTGATTGCCAAGGGTGATGTGAAGGTGAGCAAAATCAGCACTCATGATAATCTTGCTGATATGATGACAAAGCCAGTTCCATAAACTAAGTTTGAGCTCTGTTCGAGCTTGGTTGGTGTTAAAGTGCAGTCCAAGAGACTACTGTGCATGATGGTTATCGAAGATGTTGAAGATTTCTTAAAGGAGTTTTGAATTTGTTTATTGTACGCTACAAAGATGGAATTCGTCTCAAGGTGGAGTGTTATTTTTTGGTGATCCGGATTCTTTCTCTAGCGACCGCTAGGACCAATATTGCGTCCCTGGAGTAGCGATCACTACTAGGCTAGCGACCGCTACGTTTTCAATTTTTTTGCAGTTTTCTTTCTAATCCGAAATTAGGGTTAGGTTTAGTTAGCCACCACTATATAAGCCTTCTTTGTACGTCTTATGACACAAGTTGTTGACAAGACAATTGTAACGCTTCTCCATCATAGTGAAACTCCTTGCCGTCGTGCACTCGTGGTTTTTTCCCGATTTGAGTTTTTCACGTAAATCTTTGTGTTTCGTTCTTTTCGCTTTTAAACGTTTGTTCTCTCCGATCAGTACTAACAATTTTTATGAAAGTTAAAAAAAAATTCAATATTTCATGCCATATTTGTTCACATCTTTCAACCAAATATAATGTAATTTAAGTTAAATTTTGGCCGTGAGATAAACAAACATGCCAAACACGGAGTTTAACAATCCAAATTGCCCATCGAATGTTTGGTTTACGTGTCATATATTTGAAGAAATGCCCAAAATAGTAATTTGGCAACGTCTGATATTTTTCTTTTCCAAATATGAAATCATCCGGTGGTATTCTAAGACCATTAATTATTTTGATTTGATTCTTACAAAAAAAAAATTATTTTGATTTGATTGGATTAGATTATGAGATCGAATATCCATGCATGCAAAAAAAAGCACATTGAATGTAGCACTGGTCCCCCTCTTAAATTTTTGTTTATTGTATACATGATTCATACCCGGAATAATCCATGACCAATTGACCCTTTTCCATTTGTATTTAGTGCCTTGTCGGAACAACACGGATTGTATTTACCAAAATTATGGAAAAAATATTGTATTGACTAATTTAAGTTATATATTGAAAAGGTTATATAATCATCCTCACTTATTACACATTGGATGCGATCAATTTAAAGTCCTAATACATTTGTTGATTCCACACCATTATTTGTGGTTCATCCCGCTGTACCACAGTATCCAATGTGATACGGAACTTACCAAAATTTAACACATGTAATAAATAAATGAAAAAGTAGTCTGCCAAGTAATATATAAAGATAAATCAAATGAGAGTGATGATTTGGTGCTTCAAGAAAATGATAAACCAAGAAAATAATCGGGGAAAAATGCTTCTCACCTTCCACACTGACAATTTTGAAAATTCAAATCTATAATTCCTATGAAACTTATTTTGAAAAGTCCAATCCAATATATAAACAAAAAAGAGTGGCTGAATACTTGAATTTTCATGCAGGCGCCTTCAATAATCATCATGATCATTCCATAATAAAATAACCGCCACCTGATTGGCTCAGATGCAGTGACCAAGTTGGACCGTGGAAACCGGAAGTTAACGACCAGCTCAGCTCTCTCTATCAATTCCGGCGATATTCTACTCGGATCTGGACTCATACGATTAGAATTATCAAGTTCGAGTAGTTTTATTGTCCTTTTATATAATTTTTTGTAAAAAAATAGGATAGTAAATTTAATGACATAACACACTAAACAGGTAAAGAATCCATAGTTGCCAAGCTTAAACAGGAACGGAACAAGATAACGACCAAACTAAAGAAGGTGGTGGTGTCTCTTATTAAAAGCTCTCCGGTGGAAACGAAAGCGACGGGAGACAATATAGACAACAATTTCAAGAAACAAACAGAGAAAAAGAAATTAAAAAGAAGAAAGACTCCGGCGGTAGGTTGGGTGGTGAATTGGAGAGAAACCATAGACCACAATTTTTCTCATTAAGAATGTACTATACTCTCTCTCTCTCTCTCTCTTTTCCATTCTCTCTCTTCATTTCTTTGGATATTGTCTTATCATGTTATTAATGTTGCAGCTCTGAGAAGTAACTGCTTGCACCTTTCCTCTGGTGAATAAATAATTATCTCAGAGGCAACTGGAGCTAGAACTTTCAAGAGATTTTGATTGGAAGGTAAGCAAAGTCTCAGTCTTTACCATGGAAGATTAATACCCAGTTCATGTTTTTGGGTTCTCTCAACTGGGTGAGGTTCAAGAACCAATCTTTTAAGTCCAGTTCAAGAAGAAGAGGGGTTCAAGGTGGTGACTTTGTTGTGTGTGTAGAGAATTTTGGAGATAAAGATTGCAACTTGGTGGCTACGAGGCTAGTACTAGTGAAGGGTCCTTAGAGGAGGAGAATGATATATTGGTACCTTGGCATTGTATCAGAGTCAGCTTGAAATGGTAGAGGCCAGGGGAGTTGTTGTGATGCAACCTGTATCTCTATTTCGTTGGATTTTAATCTTGCTATTGGTTGCTCCTTGTACACTTGCTCAGAATCAAGTTTCGGGCTCTGAACGGTTAGCCCTGCGTAATCTCCGGGCTTCGTTGGGAGTTAGGAGCAGTGAATGGCCTCGTAAAGTCAACCCGTGTGATGTTTGGAAGGGAATAACTTGCAGGAACGGCCATGTTGTAGGGATTAACATCTCAGGGTTAAGGAGGACGCGGTCTGGCCAATTGAACCCCAAATTCAGTGTTGATTCTCTGGCCAATTTCACCTTCTTGGAGTCCTTCAATGCCTCTCGGTTTCCTCTGCCAGGTTCGATACCAGAGTGGTTTGGTTCCAGTCTCGGTTCATTGCAGGTGCTTGATCTCCGGTCTTGTTCGGTGTCTGGTTTTGTTCCTAGCTCCCTTGGTAATTTGACTAGGCTCATTACTTTGTACCTGTCTGACAATGATCTAGCTGGTAGTATTCCTGATATGTTTGGGGAGTTGAAGCAGTTAACAATCATTGATGCCTCAAACAACATATTTACTGGGCCAGTACCTACAAGCCTTGCGATGCTTGGAAACTTATCACGGTTGGATCTTTCTTCGAATTACTTGTCTGGGCCGATTCCATCAGAGTTACGCAGCTTGAGCAGGCTGCAACATATGAACCTTTCTGACAATGGGCTCTCAGGGTCCATCCCCACGGAGTTGAGCCATTTATCTCAATTGGTTGACCTTGATCTCAGCAAGAATCTGTTGTCAGGTCCATTTCCTGCAAACTTGAGGAGTCTGAAGAACTTGCAGCAGTTGGTAATTGCAGGTAATGTCCTGGAGGGTCAGTTGCCAGGTAGTTTGTTCTCAGATCTTAGTAAACTGCAGGTGGTTGTATTGAGTGGGAACAAGCTCAATGGTACTGTACCAAGTGCTTCCCGGTCGCCCTCAAATTTACGAGTAGTTGATGTATCACAGAATAACTTTACTGGCGACTTGCCAACATTCAGTTCAACACAAAATGGTCCCGGGGCCACACTCAATCTCTCCAACAATGCATTCTACGGAACTCTGACTTCTATGTTAGGAAATTTTAGCCTTATCGATGTCTCTGGAAACTATATGCAAGGAAAGGTTCCGGTTAGTACTTCAAGCAATATTATACTAAACCAGAACTGCCTTCAGGATGTGCCAGACCAGAGGACCTCAGCTGACTGTCAATCGTTTTATGCAGAGAGAGGGTTAACTTTTGAAGGCTCTGGGTCGAAAGAGGAATCTGAACCATCAAAGAAATCCAAAAGATGGATATACATTCTGGCGGGAGTGTTTGGTGGGATCGGATTTGTGGCTATGTTGGCATTTGTGATTGTCTTGGTCATTAGAAGCTGTGACATGAGCTTTGCAAACCAAAGAGGTAGCTCCAATGTGGGACCTGTTCCTGAAGGGGACAGCCCGATACTCGTTAAAGATCCAGTAGTCACACCAAGTCTGGGAAGGTCCTTCACATATGAGCAAGTGATCCAGTTCACAGGTGAATTCAGCGAAAGCAATCTTATTAAGCAGGGTCACTCAGGAGACATCTTCCGCGGCTTTCATGGAGGAACTTCTGTTGCCGTCAAAAGAGTCCATGCACGTTCGGGGAGAAAAGAGTCGTACATGATGGAATTGGAGTTACTGAGCAAGCAGCCACATGAACGATTGGTTCCGCTCCTGGGTCACTGCATAAAGAACGAGAATGAGAAATTTTTGGTTTATAAGTACATGCCAAATGGAGATTTAGCCAATTCCTTACATAGGGAAACAAACTTGGAAGATGACGGTTTGCAGTCTTTGGATTGGATCACAAGATTAAAAATTGCTACAGGAGCTGCAGAAGGACTTTCTTACTTGCATCGGTGTAGTCCACCTCTTGTTCATAGGTACGAGCTCATATCTTTTAACTGTGTATTCGTACTTTGAATTCTGTGTCCTTGGAATGTCTCAATGGACTTGTTCTCATGGTCTTTTTTACTTGGTGTATGAAGGGATGTCCAAGCAAGCAGCATTTTGCTTGATGACAAATTCGAGGTCCGACTGGGAAGCTTGAGTGAAATCCACGTCCAAGAAGGGGATGCGCATCCAAACGTGTTCACGAAATTCAAGCGGAAGCCACAGTAAGCATTTTATACTGTCAAACTCTTCAGGTTCCCTGAAGTAGCAAACTAGATTATCTTGTTGGTAGTTTGCTCTGGCCATGGTAGACTTCTCGCAAAATAATTCTGACATGCCTTGATTGCCTGTATGCAGATCATCCGACTCGGGCCCTTCTGGTACGTCTTACTCTTTTTTCTTGTTTACTTTTCGAGATCCAGTGTCTGTTGATTTAAAAATCTGGCCCTGAGGATGTTATTAACTGGATTACCGGCTTTTCTTTTCTGCAGAAAGAGCATTATCACCAAGTTGTGCATACGATGTGTATTGTTTTGGGAAGGTCTTACTTGAGCTTGTGACTGGAGAGCTTGGAATCAGTAGTTCCGACGACGCTACTACGAAGGAGTGGTTGGAGCAGACAATGGCATGCATTGACATGTATGACAAGGAAGTCGTTACCAAGATTGTCGACCCATCTCTGATGATAGATGAAGATCTATTGGACGAGGTGTGGGCCATGGCAATTGTCGCTCGGTCATGCCTCAATTCGAAGCCCGCCAAGCGTCCCCCGATGAAGTATGTTCTCAAAGCATTGGAGAACCCTCTCAAGATTGTGAGAGAGGAGTCTCACAGCTCAGGCAAGTTGAGAACAACGTCCTCCCGAAGATCATGGAGTGCTGCATTTTTCGGGAGTTTGCGGCACAGCTCATCCGAGTATGCCACCGTTGCGGGCCACAATCACCGGGATGGTGTCAGCAGCAGTAGCAAGCAGCCTGTGAGAATGGGATCTCATGGTAGCAGGGGGATAGAACAGTCTTCTTCGCACATAACATCCAAGGAAAATCCCGAGGAGGGCGTTTAGCTCGCCTAGCTCTGTTTTGGTTCTAAGTAACGGATCAAAGTGATCGTCACCCAGTTGATGGTTCGAGCAGTACAGGTTCGGTATGATGAGGTTGTAAAAGAAATTTTGTTTCTGTCAGCAGTTTCTTTTGTGGTATGCTGCAGGCTTGCCACATTCCGAAACAAGCTGCAATTTTTCGTTGTAATCCATTGCTTGTAATAGATTGTGGAGTGTGAGTAGAAACTGTAATATTGTAAGAAAAGGACTTGCGTCATGTGGTTAAGGTTTCATCTTGCCCAATTAGTTTGTCTCTTACATTAGATGTTCAGTACGAACACCATCCTGCTTATTCCCATGACGATTACATAGATCCATACCGCACTCTCCCAAAATTGCAGCACTTGCCAGAGCTGCGACTTTCCTCTTGAGAGAGTTTGTCAATGTTATTGAGAACATACATAATCACCAGAACTCGGCGGGCTTCAGATTTGAGGCTTGACAGAGCTGCAATTGCCGTGTCCACAACTCTTGAAACAGATCTTCGTCCATTATCAATCAGAGATGGGAAAGCAATCTTAGCAACTCGTTCCCCATCTTACATGACAATGCATGCCACTGAATGTTCCTCTGAATCCTTAATAGGCCTGTAGTTGATATAAATACTTGCATTCCTAACTAATAGCTAAGTTGAGATGGAAACTCATCCGAAGAGATCTTATCTAAGATCTCTTCGGATAAGTTAAGATTCTACCTTAACTTATCCGAAAAGACCCAAATACAACTACGAATAGGATAATACAATTGTTCCGGTTTACAGCAGTGTGTAAAAAATGCAATACAGTCAAGTCCACAATGGCAATATCACAGCAGAACCAAGAGAGCCATCAGAAGAGAATGATGATCTTTCAACAAGAGGTTCAAGGGTTGATCCAATGTCTACTAGCAATATAAGAAGATCGGGGAGAATTGTCCATCACTCTTATTACTCTCTCAGAGGCAAACACTATTTCAATGGCCTAAGACCTGAGCTAGTTCTCACATGGAAAATAAAGAAAAACAAAGCCGAATTAGACTAAAAGTAGTTTCACAAGGGTGAGGCAGCACTTGCATTTGCTTTCAAGTAGACAGGGTGAAGCTCGTGGCCTTCCTTGGGTACGACGTGCACCCATTTGCGACCACTTAGCTTATGAGTCTCAAACTTCACATTCCCCTCCTTGAGTGCAAAAAGCGTGTGGTCTCTCCCGATGCCAACGTAATGCCCGGGGTGGAAGCGAGTACCACGCTGCCTCACGATAATGTTTCCAGGTATCACCCTCTGCAACGTAAACAACGAGACAATCACGATAACAGCATTATCAATAACAAGGCAAGGGATAACAACGCAAGCAAGCCAGCGAAAGCACACTAACCTCGCCACCAAACTTCTTGACCCCTAGGTACTTGGGCTTGGAATCCCTCCCGTTCTTCGTGGAACCGGCTGTCTTCTTGGTTGCCCATCGCTTCAACAGCAAACTCAACCCACCAGCAGACCCATCTATACAACAAACACATGGCGTGCACGACACAGAACGAAAAAACCATTAAAAACACCAACTAAATCCAAAGTTAAAAAAACACCAGCAACCAGCAATCGGTTAAGCTACGATTACCACCAACACTCTCGTACACAGGAACGCTTCTGACCAACTGGTTTACACTCAGACGCTTGCACAAACCCACGGCGAAGTTCATCATCCTCCGAATCCTGCCAAATGCTAAATGGATATCATAATCCAAAAACCCAAACGCAATTACGCCAAGCAACAGAGAAGGAGAAGCGGTAGCTTAGGTTTCGTGGGAAAGTGATTAGAAAATTTCGTACCTTGGTAAGGGTGTACCCTCTCTCTGTTTGTACGGATGCTTTAAGGTGATATCCGTTGGTGGGATCGGTTTGGTTGTTCCGGTGCCGTTTAGCGACCAGAATAAGAGCGGCTCGAGCAGGGTGAGGAAGGGAGGGAAGAGCAGTCCTCCGAGTGCGACGCACCGTTTCGTGCCTAGTGAACGGTGAATTACGTTCTAAGTCTAATATTTTTCGTTTATTACAAGAATAAGTCAAATGATGTAAAATTGCTGGCGAATCCAGGAGGGAGAGGCCCGTTAAATTACAAGAATGGGCTCTAACACCATTAAACGGATCTCTTTTTTTTTTTCTTCTAAAGAGTTAGAGAATCAAATTTTTATTTTTTTGGAAAAAAAAACTTTACTTGCAAAGAGAACAAAGGTTAAAATCATCTAGAATCCCAAAAATTAACTTAGGGTTCAATTGCATAATTCAAAATAATAAAAAAAGTGCTTTAGTACAATTACATATTCGATACCTTAGGTTTTTAAGAAGTTATTTCTCAATCTTTCATACAATTACATATTTACCAAAGGTAATCATGAAATCTGTTTACAGATATCTCTATTGAATTGTGTGGATTTTATTACAACTTGTCAGTAAGTTGGATACAGTCATTGACGATGATTCACAGCGGAAGAATGTCGAATTCGTGAGGCATAAAGTCTTCACTGGGCCTGTAATATTTGTCCGGGAGTACAAGCTTAAGTTAGATACTTGACTTGTGTAGAGACAGGCAAATCTTTCAACCTGCATATGGACACAAGTATTCCAGATGTGGAGATCAGTTAAGAGCACCATCTAGATCGTGGCATCATGGTCGAAGACAAATAGTTAAGCGTTTATCTCGCATGGTTTTAGACTTTTAGTATCAAATATTTTAATATTTAAAAAAAAACCTTAAATCTAAAATCTTCTATTCTGTTTTTTCTACTTCACCGTTCACTAGGCACGAAACGGTGCTGGAGCTCGAGTAAGGTCTGATACTCAAATCTCGGAGAGTGTCAGTCACTGAGAAGACCACTACGACTCGATTTTGCATGGGACAGAGAGCAAGGCAGTTATTAGGCAGGTAGGTGGTCGTCAAAGGAGGATGAGGAGAAGAAGCAGTAGAGGATTTTAAGAAGCGGGTGGTTGTTTGTGAAGTGGAACTATTAGGGATCGTGTTGAGGTGTGGTTGGTGTGGTTGTTCGTGCAAATGATGTTGAACCCAGATTTGACGAGGATGGCCATGAATAGCATGAAGAACACGAAGGCTGTGGATTTGAAGAATGTAGCTGAGCAGTTGAAGTACACTTTGCCCGTGGAGAGGTAGATGAGAAAGGTGGGGAGGAAGGAAAATGAGGGGAGAAAAAAAGGGTGTTTAAAAAAAATAATCATGTACTAATTTGATAATTTAACCATTGTCACGTCATTTTCACGTAGCGCTTTATGCAAGTATCAAAACGATGTCGTTTGCCTGAAAATTTGCAGAAGAGTTGGAAACCGATCCACGATAAAAATTGAAATAAGGTAGACGTGTTTTACGCTTTTATAACTATATGAAACCTAAATGATAATTGGTAATATCACAGGATAATTACGTGTAATTTTTCTTATTTTATATCACGTGTAGTTTCAAATTGATCATGCAATTGAAATTACAATAGTCTGAATCCAACATAACAACTTGTATCAATATTTGAATAAAAAATATTTTTATTATTTGTCAATAACCGAATAAAATCAAGGAAAGAAAGAAAGACTAATAACTCATTATCCTCCCTAATCTCA
>SOPF01028334.1:0-12173 GCA_012979155.1 Hypericum perforatum | reverse complement strand
AAAAAGGAGATGAACATGTACCAATTTAAAAGAGGGCGGGTGAGCAACCTGCTATATTAAGTGAAAATTTTTTCAATCATTTTTTCATTTTTTTTAGTAACCAATAACCAGATTGACATTCCTACCAAAAAATAACCAGATTGACATTGATTGATTTAGTGGCCTACTACCTACTACCTACTACCTACTATACAAATTATAATTTACTTCTCCAATTCATCAATAAAGTAAAATGTATGGACTGATTTACGAAATCACGTAATAGTGCCCAACTAGAATAAGTGATTCACAAAAAGAAAATGGCAGAGATAAAAAAAAATAGTAAAATGAACTTCTAAAAAACTGTGGAACGGGCTTTGAAGACTTCAAAAAAATAATAGAATAACTTCACTAAAAACATCAATAACTTGTAATTATTTTAAAGCTAGGAGATTATCAACTTGATTTTTTTAGTTATAAGCAACCATGCTCAACTCAACGTTAAAAAAAGTTTAAATTACCCTCAGGATTCCGAGTTTTGTATATTTTTAATAGGACCCCTGGATAATTTGAATTAGATATAGGGAAAAGTTCTCCTAGGGCCCTTGTGGTTTGACCCGTTCTCAGATAGGTCCTTGAGGTTTAAAACGGCGATAACCGGTTTCCGTGCTTCCAATTTTCACATCTGAGTCCCCCCGATCTAGTTCGATTCGAAAATCCAAAGTTCAATATCGCAATTCTGGTGACAAAAACGCCGATTGTCGACTCCAGGTGACTCACCAAAGTGTCTCCGACATGTGGATATCAGTTTCGCATGTTTTCGTCACCTGAATTGCTAGATTAAATTTTGAATTTTCGAATCGAACTGGATCGGGGGGACTTAGATGTGAAAATTGAAAGCACGGGGACCGGTTATCGCCGTTTTAAACATCAGGGACCTATTTGAGAACGAGTCAAACCACAAGGGCCCTAGGAGGACTTTTTTCTTAGATATATCATCCCTAATCTACAATGAAAAATTGGTCAGAGGTCCTAAAATGACGTCATCACTTTTTTTTTAAAAACGTTTGTCATAAAAATGACCATTGTACCCTTAAATAAAAAAATTAAAAATCACCATCTTCAATCATCTTCTTCAAGCTTAGAATTGTAAGAACACCTTCCATCTTTTCATAAACCAAAAGGGGAAATAATTTAACATTTCACAATCCAAACCCGAAAAAGCAACTATCACGGAGAGTATAATACACAGTTCAAAAACCGAGTCATCCTCGGAGTAGGTAGTGGTTCTTGTCGGGATGGCGGAGGATCACCTATGGCGTGAGCTCGCAAACTACTATTGGGATTTCCGACGGCAAGTGCACTTACATGCTCAGCATACTTCAAACCCTAACTAATTAACTAAAAGCACCAAACTTTACTCCCAAACCAAACTAAAATAAATTAACAATTAATGCCCTAATTAAGCCCTAACGGAGACAGCGTCGTCTTCTTCCTTCTCCCGGAAATAGAGACTACGATATCCCAAAGCGATAAGCACAAGCCGGCAAACACTTGGCCTCCAGCCTTATCTTTGGTACTAAAACCCTAGGTTGTTGCTCCCGAATCTATGAACAACCTGTACTGGATCTCGGAATCGGTAGAAGCAGAAAGATGCAAGAGTCGGGGAGTCGGGGATGCAGTAGGCAAGATGCGAGAGAAAGCTGTGCCGAAGAGACTTAAACCTGAACGCCAGCTTGGTTCTCGGTCTGTCGTCTTGGTGTAGGTGCCGTCTTCGGGGATGGTACTCTGCCTTGGTGTGGGTGTTGTCTTCGGTGCCAAGGGACTCCCAACTGTCCCATCGGAGTTAGGGTCACGGTCGTCAGAGCCGACGAGAACATGGCCTCGTCTTTTCAAATTGAGAAGTCATCTTTGCCGGGATCGGGTTTTGTGGATGGGATCCTTCGATGCTGACTATGGTTCAGATCTGGTCAAGGTGGAGCTCAACCGACTCGAGAACGAAGTTCGAGGTCTACTATCGCTCGGATTTAGAGTTTTTATTTATGATTTACTTTTGGTTTCAGGGTTATTAGTAGTTTGGAGTTAATGAATGGTCATTATTTTTGCGATTGAATTTGATTATGGTTTGAGATTGAATTTTATTAGGGAAAAGTCACTTTTAGTACCCTATGGTTTCTGCGAAAATTACTTTAGTACCCTGTGGTTTAAAACCCATCAATCGGGTCATACCTCGCCAATTTTCCATCACTTTGGTCCCAAAATTACGATACTACCCCTTCCTCAATCAGAACCTAACCAAACCCAATTCAATCCGACCGAACCCACATCCAATTCAACCCAATGGGGCTTAAAAAATAGGATATGACTCAGATTGAGCTAAAATTATACAAAAAGCATCTTAAAAATACACATGATTTACAAAAAAATTTTCAGGAATTTAAGAAGTTCGGAAGTATTTTTTATTTTTTCGATGCATTAAAACTTCGTAAAATTGTATAAAATAGAAAGTGCGTCCAATTAAGTTGAAACTTGTCCCAAGGATGCATTTTGCTTTCTAAATTTATTAGAGATTCTTAAGGTTTCCTAGGACAAGTTTAACTCAATTGGATATATTTTCTATTTTATACGATTTTACGAATTTTCAACGCTTCGAAAAATAACAAAATACTTATGTGCCTCTAAAATTCCTTAAATTTGTTTTGTAAATCATGTGAATTTTTATGATGCTTCCCCTGGGACAAGTTTTAACTCAATTCGATGTATTTTCTATTTTATACGATTTTACGAAGTTTCAGTGCATCAAAAAATACAAAAATACTTCCAGACCTTTAAAATTCCAAAAATATTTTTAGTAAATCATGTGTATTTTTATAATATTTTTTGTAAAATTTTATCTCAATCCGAGTCATATCCTATGTTTTATGCCCCATTGGGTTGAATTGGATGTGGTTTCGGTCGGATTGAATTGGGTTTGGTTAGGTTCTGATTTTGGGAGGGGTAGTATCATAATTTTAGGACCAAAGTGATGGAATATTGGTGAGGTATGACCCGATTGATGGATTTTAAACCACGGGGTACTAAAGTAATTTTTGCAGAAACCACAGGGTACTAAAAGTGACTATTTCCATTTTATTATGGTTTGGATTTAGATTCTTGAATACTTTCGTTTTTGCGGTTTTTCTGGGTTTGTTGTTCTTCATGTTCATCAAGTTAAAAGATGAAATTGAAGATGATGAGAGATGAAGATGGAAATTTTTTTTAATTTTTTGTTTGAGAGTATTTTGGTCATTTTTGTAAAAAAATCAAAAAAAATAATTGATGACATCATCCTCAATTATTTTAGGGACCCAAGACCAATATTAATTCGAAAAGTATGGACCTTAAATTTAATTTAAATTATCCATAAGTTTTACTACAAAAACATACAAAACTAAGAGGCTGAGGATAATTAACCTTTAAAAAAACTACAAAAGCTAAGAGGCATAACTTTTTATTAGACATGTTATGTGTAGTTTTTGGTATATCAATGTAACATTTTAACTAGTACTAGATAAAAACTGTGATTTAATAAAAATGTTTATATGAATCATTTTATGTAATAATATTTTTCAATTGGTAATTTTATGGTTTCAGACATATCAATTAGAGATATTTAATTAATAATTATGTACAATGTTCAATTTTCAACATTGCAATTAAGACCGTTAGTAAACATAGTTTATCAATATAAATAGTTTACACGATCAAAATTTAACAAGGTTGTTTGCACGAACATATATTTTTTCAAATGAAAAAGGATAAATTTAAGAAATTAATAGCGAAATATATAGGAAAATAAAAGAAAATGGAAAGAATGTAGGATATGTCAATACGGGTACAAAATAGGAAAATAAATATCAAATTGTTGATCTATGACAGTAAGTGGAACGGAGTTTATAATGCTCGTGTTTTTAGTCTAGATTGGATATGTAAGTTTTTTTCATTCACTATCTAGATAATTTTAAAATTATATTTTGGCATGGCCATTTGTTTTCATCTGGTACATTTGAAAATTGTCACTCGACCGTAAACTTTCAATTTCAAAGATATAGAGAGATTAACTTCGGCTAATTTTAGGTGTAGCCTATTAGCATAGTTTCTCTTGTAGTTATGAAAAGAAAGAAATCATCGAGGATTTATAACTAAAAACGTGTATAAAGAATGTCTGATTTTATTTTAAATGGATACTATATGGAATATTAATGCTTTGTGAAAAAACTAAAATTATCTGATATACTCAAATATGATAGATAGTATAGTGACAATGAGAAGTGAAATTAGTGTCAGGAAGTGATACCTCATATGTTTAATCCTAAACGGTTAATTAGTTTGATTGATAATATTTTTATTAATAAAAGGTATATTTTTTCTGACGCATATTTTGACAAAAAATTAAAATTTAATATGCATTACCAAAAATAAGATTAGGATGAATAATATTCTCAAAAGTTTTTCATAATTTGTGTGAGTTAAGATAAAATATGCTGCAAATACTTGTGTTTGTCTACGGAGACAGTAATTCACACTATAGATGAGAATGGGTAGGATATGTTATTGGTATGACATCATCCATAATCTAGTTTGTGAAGTTAGACTCATATTCTTTGCGTCATATTCGCAAGATAAATATAATCAATTCAATCGAACTTTTGAGTACGAAGTTATGAGTTTTCAAGCAAAACTTATGTATATAAATAGACTATTGACTTCAAACATTTTTTAACATTCTTACATTTTGGATGTACATATTATAAAATAAGAATTTGTAGATATATGTCACATGTTCACGAATCAAATTGAATGTGAGAGTTTTGCATAAAAGGTTGTGACTTCTAACCAAAACCCATGCTTGAAATATTAATTATTTATTATGTGATATGTTGTGCTTGACAAATTAATTATTTATTTTGTGACATAAGTTGTAGATGTTAATATGAAAATATGCAATCGAGTTATATAAGACACAAACACACCATAAAAATTGAGAATTTTGTTGAAAGAGAATGAGTTCTGCCGAACTATTATAGACAAAAACAAAGTACAGCGAACGATGCTATACTGCAAACGAATCAAGGAAGAAAAAAACTTGATGAAACCGATAGGTATAACGAAATTGATGTTCATTATTTTCAGTTATGATTTGAATTTACGAAATCAACAATAAGAAATAGCAACAGTTAATAATCGGACTATGGACTGGATCACCGTCGCTGACCCTTCATCCTCGCCGAACCATCGTCATCGTCGACCTACCATCAACGTCTCCATTGTTCAACAGTGGTAAGTCTTCAATATTGATATCACTTTAATCCAATATTGGTACCGCTGTTATCCAATATTGGTACCGCTGTTATCCAATAACAGTATCGCTGTCATCCAATATTAGTGCCAGGATTAAACAATATTGATACCATTATTGCAAAACAAATTTATCAATATTGCAGATTAAAAGTATTAATATAGCAGATTAAAGGTACCAATGGTACCAGTATTGATGTAATTGGATACCAATATTCAACAAAAATTCACAAGCAACGATGCCACATGTAATTAGATACCGAATAAAGCATTTTCGTATAATTAACATCTATAAAATAGTATTCTATTTCAACTACCAGTTCAGAGTTCCTCTTAGTTATTTTGATTGAATGGAAAATCTATTGAAGTATGGAGCCTAACGATACTTCGGAAGGTAGATATGTCAATTGAGGACGCCCATGATTTGACGATTTCAAAAACGGAACTCGTATGAGGAAGAAAAGAGAAGTTGAAAAATGAGCCTGCAGGGGACCAGCAGCCGGTGGCTTCCAAGTGCCCGCTGGGGGGGTTAGAATATTATGCCCAGATGTGGAAATTAAGTCCTTTCGTGGACAAAAATTCCCCCGGTCACCCAAAACCCTAGTTTTTTGCCTTGCTTCTATATATACCCTGTAAACCTCTCTTGTGTGTATGTGAGTTGCCTCCTTCAAAGCTTCATCTTGTGTGTAAAAGGGCTTCGAGCTCAGATCTAGTAAAATCTCTCCTCCCTGGCTTGGTACGCCCCTAGACATAAATCGTTGATCGAATTGGGTAACCAAACTACTTGTCTTGCCTATTGTCTTTGCTCTATTGTTGTTGTTTTAGCTTTCATCAATTGTGGGTATTGTTGTTATTTTGGGCTTGCTCGTGAAGCAACTCAAGGGGATACAATCATAGGATCCTCAACAACTAGTATTAGAGCACGAATTTAGGATCTAGTAGGAGCAACAATGATGAAATGGGAGATCTCTAGTTGAGAAGTTTGATGACATAGACTATGGCTTCTGGAAGATATAGATCAAAGACTACCTCTATAGGAAGGATCTGCATCAACTACTTAAAGAGAAGCTGGTCGACATAAAGGAGGAGTGGAAGCTCCTAGATTGAAAGGCGATAAATGTTGTTTGCTTATCCTTGTCCAAGAATATAGCTTTGCATATGATAAAAGTAGAGTCTACAAAAAGATGTTAAAGATATTGTTCAATATGTATAAGAAGCCATCAGCCACAAATAAGGTCTACTATATGCATAAGTTATTTTAACTTATAGATAGCAGGGGTATGATGGTGGCCAAGCATTTGAACAATTTTAACGCTATGATAACAGCCCTGAGCTCAGTAATGATCACCTTTGAAGATGAGGTACAAGCTTTTATCTTGTTAAGTTCCTTACCCGATAGTTGGAATGGCACAGTCATAGCGGTGAGTACTTCAGCAGGGAAGGTTATATTAAAGTTAGATGAGGTTAAAGACTTGATTATGAGTGAAGAGATTTGTAGAAAAGAGTCCAAGTTAATCTCGAGTTCAGTTTTGAGTGCAAGTAGTAGAGAGAGGTCCAAATCTAAGAAGGAGAGGAAGGATTGTAGTAGGTCTATGTCCAAGTCAAGGAAGTCGAAGAAGGATATGAGTAAAGTCCAATGTTATAATTGTGATAAGTATGAATACTGCACGGTCAATTATAAGGCACCAAAGAGGGAGGACTCATCATCAAATGCTACAGTAAAAAAACCATGGAGATGCCTTGGTCCTTAATATTCGTAGTCCATTAGAGGCTTGAATTTTTTTATTTAGGTGCATTGTTTCACTCGTGTACTAATACGGGTGTGATCAAAGAGTATGTTTAAGGAAAGTTTAGCAAGGTTTATCTAGCAAATAATGAGCTATTATAAATTGTGGGCATGGGAGATATGCAAATCAAGACACCTAATAGTTCTACACTAGTGTTGAAGAGAGTGAGACATATTCTCAGATTAAAAAGAAACCTACTCTCTGTAGGGCAACTAGATGATGAAGGCTACAAGGGTCTTTGGTTGTAAATCTTAGATGATATCCAAGGGGCTATGGTGTTAGCTCAAGGATTAAAAGAATGCACCTTGTACATAACAAAGAGCATTCAAGAAGCATCAATATGGCAAGTAGCTTGAATGATGCAGATTTGTGGCATAGTCGTCTTGGCCATATGAGTGAGAAAGGGATAAAGATATTATGCTCTAAGGGTAAGCTACTAGGCTTGAAAACCTTGGAGATTAGCCTATGTGAGCATTATATGCTCAGGAAGCAATAATGGGTTAGCTTCTCAAGCGGTGGTTAAACTCCAAGAGAGCAAATACTTGAGTTGGTCCATAGAGATCTATGAGGGATGGCACTGGTTGCATCCTTGAGAGGGTCAATATATTACATGATATTTATTGATGATTCCACTAGGAAAGTATGAGTGTACTTCTTGAAACAAAAGTCTGATGCTTTCAATGCCTTTAAAAAACAGAAAGTATTTATGGAGAATGAGATGGGACTCAAGGTGAAGTGCTTGAGATCTGAAAATGGTGGTGAGTATGAGCTCAAAGAGTTTAAAGACTTTTGTACAGAGCAAGGAATCTGCATAAAGAAGACAATTGCGGGGACACCTTAGTAGAATAGCATCGCAGAGAGGATGAATCAAACACTTAAATAAGAGAGCAAATGCTATGCAGTTGAATTATGGGCTACCTAAGATGTTTTGGGCAGATGCGGTAAATACAACAACATGTCTTATCAACTGAAGGCCATCAACTCCTTTGGAAAATAGTATTCCCAAAGAAGTTTGGAGTGATAAGGATGTTGATCTCTTGTACCTTAGGGTCTTTGGTTGTATTACATATATTCTTGTGGATGCTGATGAAAGAACTAAGTTTGATGCTAAGTCTAAGAAGTACACATTTATTGGGTATAGTAGTGATAAGTTTGGGATCCAGTTTTGGGATAAAAATAGTCACAAGGTAATTAGGAGCCGAGATATCGTATTTAATGAACAAGTACTATACAAGGACCAAGGAAATATATCTGATAAGATGGGAGATCCTAGCAAAGAAGTCATTGATTTGGATATCTCCAACTCAGGTGGGAGCTCAATAACTCAGAATAAGCAAGAGAAAGCTCATGAGGAAGAAAAGGCAGTGCCAAGTTCCCCACCACTAGTGGTACTACAAAGGAGGTCTATATAGCAGCATAGATCTTTGAATAGATACTCCCTAACTAACTTTTATCTTCTTTTGATAGATGAAGAAGAACATAAAGATTTTACAGAAGCTCAAAAGAGTGAGCAGGTGCACAAATAAAAGTATGTTATGGATGATGAGATGGACTCATTGATGATTAATGAGACTTGAGAACTGGTCCAACTTCCTAAAGGCAAGAAGGCACTACAAAATAAGTGGATGTATAGAATTAAGCAGAAGGTAAATGGCAATGAGCGCTACAAGGCAAGGCTAGTGATAAAAAGGTTCTAGCAAATGTATGACATAGATTACATAGACATCTTTACACCGGTGGTAAAGATAACTACTATTCAGATGATGTTGAGTA
This sequence comes from Hypericum perforatum, assembly GCA_012979155.1. Taxonomy (NCBI): domain Eukaryota; kingdom Viridiplantae; phylum Streptophyta; class Magnoliopsida; order Malpighiales; family Hypericaceae; genus Hypericum; species Hypericum perforatum. The sequence continues at coordinate 3,297 of SOPF01028334.1, read as the reverse complement.
TGGTGACAGCTGAGAACCTATTGCTCGAGCAAATGGATATCAAGATGGCATTCCTCCATGGTGATCTTGATGTAGAGATTTATATGGAATAACCAGAAGGCTATTTGTCAAAAGGTAGTAAGAAGCTTGTGTGTTATTTGAAGAAGAGCCTCTACAGGTTAAAGCAAGCCCCGAAGCAATAGTACAAGAAGTTTGATAGATTCATGTATGAGATAGATTTTATGCAGTGTGAGGCAGATCATTGTTGTTAGTGAAGATGCTTGACATTGGCTATATTATTCTCTTACTCTATATTGATGACATGTTAATTATGGGAGAAAATACTCAAGAGGTGAGGAGTTTGAATAAGCAATTATTAGACCAGTTTGCTATGACGAATTTAGGTGAGGCAAAGTACATTATTGGTATAAGGATTGAGAGAGATAGAAAAGAGGAGAAGCTTTTCCTTTCTTAAGCTGATTACATTGAGAAGGTGTTAAAATAGTTTAGTATACATGAAGCCAAACCTATGATGACTCTCTTAGGTGGGCACTTCAAGCTGTCAAAGAAAAATGCACGTAAGAGTGAGGCAGAGAGAGTCCATATGAAGAGGACTCCATATGCATCGGCTATCGGTAGTTTGATGTATACAATGGTATGCACAAGACCCGACATAGCTCATGTAGTAGGAGTAGTAAGATAGTTCATGAGTAATCTAGTAAAGTAACATTGGATCACGGTCAAATAAATCCTAGGATACTTGGGAGGTACCAAGGATAAAGCTCTTTGCTTTAAGGATAAAGATGTGAGATTGGCAGGTTATGTCGATATAGATTTGGGACCGAATAATCATGATGGGTTTAAGAGCATAACAGGATTTGTGTTCACACTTGGAGGTGCTACGATATCTTGGTCATCCAAGTTGCAGAAGAATATTGATTTGTCTACCACAGAAGCAGAGTATGTGGTAGCGATGGAAGCTAGCAAAGAGATGGTATGGTTGTAAAACTTCTTGGAAGAGTTAGGAAAGCAACAAACTGGGAGTGTGCTTTATTGTGACAGTCAAAATGCAATTTATTTGGCAAAGAATCTGGCTTTCTATACAAGAACAAAGTATATTAGCTTGAAGTACCACTATATCTAGTAACTTGTTGAAGAGAAGATCTTAACGGTTGACAAGATCGACAATAAGGTGAATCCTATAAATATGTTTACCAAGATGGTGACCTTAGAGAAGCTGAGGCTTAACACGGCCTCGGCTGGCCTTGTTGATTGATGATAAGAGGTCGGCGTACCAACCAACTAAGTGAGGATGAGGAGGGGCACCAACTGACTGGTAGTAATATGACAAGGAACAAGCGAGATGAAGTTAGTCTCTAGGTGGGAGATTGTTGAATTATAGAGTCTAACGATAATCCAGAAGGTAGATATGTCAATTGAGGATGCCCAAGATTTGATGGTTTTGAAAATAGAGCTCGTATGAGGGAGAAAAGAGAAGTTGAAAATGAGTCTGCAAGGGACCAGCGGCCTCTGGCTTCCAAGCACCCGTTGGGGGCAGCACCCACTGGCTTCCTAGCAGACGCTGAGGGGATCAAAATGTTATGGCCAGACGCAAAAATTAAGTCCTTTCGTGAACAAGAATGCCCATGGTCACCCAAAAACCCTAGTTTTAGCTTTGCTTCTATATATACCCTGTAAACCTCTCTTGTGTATGTGTGTGTATGAGTTGTCTCCTTCAAAGCTTCATCTTGTGTGTAAGGGCTTCGAGCTCAGATCTAGTGAAATCTCTCTTCCCTGCCTGGGTACGCACCCGAACATAGATCGTTGATTGAACCAGGTAACCAAACTGCCTGTCTCGCCTCTTGTCTTTGCCCCGTTGTTGTTGTTTTAGCGTCCATCGATTGTGGGTATTGTTGTTGTTTTGGGCTTGCTCGTGAAGTGACTCTAGGGGATTCGGTCGTAGGGTCCCCAACAAAATCTTTATTTTTATTACGGCGGATGTGATTCAAATACTTAATCACTAGTGCCAACAAAGGATGAATGATAGAATAATTCGTAAATAAGAATGATGCTATAATTGTCTTCTAGATAAGAAGAACGTGAACAAAAATTATGGAACGGTCAGACTGGTTATCTGTGTTTTGTTTGACCAAAAACAAGGATATGATAAATTTCTGTTATGAAATTGTTGAATTCTGTTTTAGATGCATAGTCCAAACAAAAAATTTACGTAGTTACAATCTCGAATAGGTATGGACTTATATATAAATTAAGAAATATTTAAAATTCACCCTTTAATACTTGAGTTCATATACCATAATTTGGTTACATAATTTATATCACAAATTTATTTAAGTTTGCATGAAGAAACATAACGATTCTGTATTTATACATGGATCTTACTAAACGATTTGGGCACCATATTGAGGTTTCATGGTTAGGAAAACTTCGGGGGCATGAAGGTACGTAGGCGAAACCACAAAGGAGTAATGCTTAATAATCATAGCCAGCACTAATTTTGCTTCAACAATTGCCAAATTCCGGACGACACAAATTCTCCGGCCCAAGCTAAACGGGAAGAAAGAAGCCAATTGCTTTAGGATTCTGGTGAACCTCTCTGCTTTAGGATTCTGGTGAACCTCTCTGCTTTAGGATTCTGGTGAACCTCTCTGGATTGAACTCTATCATGAACTCGTTAGCATCAGCCCCCCATATGTCAGGATCACGTTGGACATATGCAATGGGCAAAGAGAATTGTGTATTTGCAGGAATGTGCAAGGTTCCCAGCTTCAATTTCTTCGTCGTTTGTCTAGTCATCGAAACGACTGGTGGGTAAAGGCGCAACCTCTGGTTGAGTACTAGACCTATCTGTAATGTCATTAAAAGCAATTACACAATTTTACATTGCAAAGTTGTTTATGTTTGAACAGGCTCCCATTATTCAAGAGGAGGTCCTGCTAAAGATGATTTGAGCACCGTATTGAGGCTGCAAGCTTAGGAAAAGCATAGGCGCGTGAACATACGTCGGCGAAACCATGAAGGAGAAGTGTTTAATGATCATGGCCAGGACTACTTTGGCTTCTACGATTGCCAAGTTTTGGCCGACGCAAATTCTGGGGCCTAAGCCGAATGGGAAGAACGACGCCAAGTGTTTTCGGGACTGGTTGAACCTCGACGGATTGAACTCATCGGCATCTGCTCCCCATAAGTTGGGATCCCTGTGGAGAGCCGCAACAGGCACGTAGAACTGTGTATTTGCTGGAATGTCCAAAGTTCCCAACTTCAATTTCTTTGATGCTTGTCTCATCGTCAGCCCAG